>CM053028.1:92592615-92632298 GCA_028564925.1 Lithobates sylvaticus
TGTACTAATGGAGGGAGAGAGAGAACCCCGCTGCCCTGCGCCAGCAGAGGGAAAGCCACACAGCCTAGCGCCATCCCTGGCGGAGAATGGAACGGAGTTATTGCAGGAATACAGATCTGGGTGCTACCCAGCGTAGTCACCACGGGAAATTCAGAGTGAGCAGACTCCTGATCAGAGGAACCGTTGCTGTATCACTGGGTCAGGTGAGAGGGCCGATCGGCCATTATCTACTAAGGTCCATAGGAACTGCAGTCTCTGACCATCTCCTGTACTATGTCTGCAGTCTCTGACCATCTCCTGTACTATGTCTGCAGTCTCTGACCATCTCCTGTACTATGATTGCATAAAGGACGAGAATGGTGTGTGTGTGTGTGTGGGGCGGCATTGAAGGACCCGGCCTTGGGGCGGCAAAGGGAGTAAATCCGGGCCTGGTGGGGATGGTGTTCTTGGGGTCATAGGCAGCATTCCTCTTCCTCCAAACGCAACAAGCTGAGTTGATGCCAAAGAGCTTGATTTTGGTCTCATCTGACCACAGCACTTTCACCCAGTTCTCCTCTGTATCATTCAGATGTTCATTAGCAAACTTCAGACGGGCCTGTACATGTGCTTTCTTGAGCAGGGGGACTTTGCGGTTTCTGCAGGATTTTAGTCCTTCACGGATTAGTATGTTACCAATTGTTTATTTGGTGACTATGGTCTCGGCTGTCTTGAGATCATTGACAAGATTTTCCAGTGTAGTTCTGGGCGGATTCCTCACGGTTCTTATGATCATTGAAACTCCACGAGGTGAGATCTTGCATGGAGCCCCAGACCGAGGGAGATTGACAGTTACTTTGTGTTTCTTCCATTTGCGAATAATCGCACCAACTGTTGTCACCCTCTCACCGAGCTGCTTGGCGATGGTCTTGTCGCCCATTTCAGCCTTGTGTAGGTCTACAATCTTGTCCCTGACATCCTTGGACAGCTCTTTGGTCTTTGGTCTTGCCATGGTGGAGAGATTGGAATCTGATTGATTGATTGCTTCTGTAAACAGGTGTCAAGCTGAGATTAGGAGCACTCCCTTTACCTATACCTGTATAGAAGACACCCGGGAGACAGAAATCTTGCCGATTGGTAGGGGATCAAATACTTATTTCACTCATTAAAATGCAAATTAATTTATAATCTTTTTGAAAATGCGTTTTTGGATTTTTTCTGTTGCTATTCTGTTTTTCACTGTTAAAATAAACCTACCATTAAAATTATAGACTGGTCATTTCTTTGTCAGTGGGCAAACGTGCAAAGTCAGCATAGGATCAAATACTTTTTTCCCTCATTGTAGCTCCACTTTAAAGAGGAGGTCCAGCTAAAAAAAAAAATATTAAAAGCCAGCAGCTACAAATACCGCAGCTGCTGACTTTTAATAAATGGACACTTACCTGTCCCAGGATCCAGCGATGTCGGCAGCTTAAGCTGATCAATCGCTCGGCTCTCGGCAGCTGCCGCCTTCATCCTTGGTGAGAGAATCAGGAAGTGAAGCATTGCAGCTTCACTTCCTGGTTCCCTACTGCGCATGCGCGAGTCGCGCTGCGCATCCAAACTGGTCCCCACTATCTCCTGGGACCCGTGTGTGTCCCAGCAGACAGCGCGGGGGGACGGGAAGAGGCATAGACTCCCGTGGGAGTCTATGCCCGGAAGTGGGTGCAGTCTTAGACAGGTATCTGCACCCCCCTCCCCCCTGAAAGGTGCCAAATGTGACACCGGAGGGGGGGAGGGTTTCAAAAAGCGGAGGGTTCAATTTTTGTGTGAACCTCCGCTTTAAGTAGCAGCGTGGTTGGACAGCAGGGGGTTTGGTGGGGGCAAGCTATCGACCATGCTAACTCAACTGCGACCACTGCATAGATTTGAACGGGACCAAGTGCCATGTGCACCCCCTGGAGGATTCAACAATAATTTTCAACTTCTTGCAATACACAAACACAGTTTATGGTTTCTACGCAGCACTAGAAAATAACAAATAAAATGAGACCGGATGCCAAGTTCAGCACGGCTTCCTTTTTTTTTTTCTGTACTGTTTATTAAAGAGGTCCCATATTTTTTTTATCCAGCAATGGAAACTTCAGTTTCTCAGTATCACATCTAGTGGAAAGAAAGAAAATTGCATAATCTATGGCCTTTCTAAGCAATTAACAAGAAAAGTACAAAATGCCCTGTGTCCACTTGTAACAAGTCATCAAATAAAGAAAGGACATTATACAGATAAAAGCTCAATAGACTGGTTCATGTGTGCTGGGCTTATCAAGAAGCGTCCCATTAGTTCTTGTCATGAGTCAAACCACAGCGACTCAAAAGTGCGGCCAAACCTTATCAATGCCAGCGACAAGCTTTCAGCATCCCAGCCATTTCAAAGACTCAATAAGTTGTGCAGCTCAGTCTGCTCTGGGAAGAGAAGGAAATGTGTTGTTTACAGAAGATGGGTCACTGCCAGCTTACACAGAGCTGAAGACAGCAAAATCCAGCCTCTTTTGGCTGTGAAGAAGAGGGAATTAGTAGCATATGAGTGTGTGTAATGCAGAGCTTATCCCGGAGACTGGTTCAGGTACTCTATGAAAAAAACAATGTAACATGCAACCTATGACTAGACCTGACCTTCCTGTATGGTCAATTACACCAAGTACAGTATGTTCTGCTCTCAAACACCCTGGGACAGTCCAGTTATTAACCACTTCAGCTCCGGAAGATTTACCCCCCCCCACCTTCCTTCCATTTTTTGTGATACGGCACTGTGTTACTTTAACCTATTTATGACCGCCCACAGTCATATGATGGCGGCAAGAAACATCCGTTGTTCCGGGCCGCCGTCATATGGCGGCACCAACTTTGCAGCCACTGGGGGCGTGCCCGCCATGTCGCTGGTGACCCGATGCGTGTGCCCGGCGGCCGCGCTGTCCACCAGGCACCCGCGATTGCCCAGTAACTGAGCAGGACGTGGATCTGTGTGTGTAAACACACAGATCCACATCCTGTAAGAGGAGAGGAGACCGATGGTGTGTCCCTTGTACATAGGGACACTGATCGGTCTCCTCCCCCAGTCAGTCCCCTCCCCCCACAGTTAGAATCACTCCCATAGGGAACATATTAACCTCTTGATCACCCCCTAGTGTTAACCCCTTCCCTGACAGTCACATTTATACAGAGAGCTTATTGAGATTTTTTTTTACCAAAAATATGTAGAAGAATACGTATCGGCCTAAACTGAGGAAAAAAATTGTTTAAAAAATAAAAAATGGATATTTATTATAGTAAAAAGTAAAAAATATTGCGTTTTTTCAAACTTGTCCCTTTTCTTTTGTTTATAGCACAAGAAATAAAAAACCCAGAGGTGATCAAATACCACCAAAAGAAAGCTCTATTTGTGAACAAAAAAATTTACAAAATATATTTCGGTACATCGTTGCATGACCGCCCAATTGTCATTCAAATTGCGACAGTGCTGAAAAATGGCTTGGTCAGGAAGGGGGCGTTCGTGCCCGGTAGGCAAGTGGTTAACTGACAATTGTGCGGTTGTGTGATGCTGTTCCCAAATAAAATATATATTTTTTTTCACACAAATAGAGCTTTCTTTTGGTGGTGTTTGATCACTTCTGCGGTTTTTATTTTTAGCGCTATAAACATAAAAATAAACGACCATTTTGAAAAAAAAAAAACAATATTTTTTATTTTCTGATATAAAACATATCCAATAAAAAAATGTCTAAAATCTAATTTCTTCTTCAGTTTAGGCCAATATGTATTTTTGGTAAAAAAAAAAAAAAATCCTAATAAGCATGTGCTGATTGGTTTGCATAAAAGTTATGGTAACAAAGACCAACAATTTAAAAAGAAAAAAAGAACAATATTTTTTAATTTCTGATTTAAATATATATTATTATTATATAAATATATCCAATAAAAAAAAATCTAATTTCTTCATCAGTTTAGGCCAATATGTATTCTTCTACATATTTTTGTTAAAGTTATAGCATCTACAAACTATGGAATATATTTATGGAATTTTTATTTATTTATATTTTTTACTAGTAATGGTGGCGAGCAGTGAATTATAGCGGGACATTGTGGCGGACAAATCACACACTAACTGACACCTTTTACACTTTTTGGGAACCAGTGACACTAATACAGTGATCAGTGCTAAAAATATACACTGTCACTGTACTAATGACACTGGTTGGGAAGGGATTAACATCAGTATTGATCAAAAGACCTGTGTGCCTAGCCAGTGCAGGGGGTGCTTATAATAGGGGAAGGCATGGATCCATGTCCCTGATTTGCATGAACACAGGATCCATGCCTTCCTTACTGACAGAACGGCAATCTGCCTTGTTTACATAGGCAGATTGCCGTTCTGCCTGCGTACTGAACAATTGGCAGGTGCTGGCGGACATCGAGTCTAGAACCACAGCAGGAGCGAGACGGCAATGGCACGCTTTGCACCACGACCCGGAACTGAGGGATCACATATATATATATATACATACACACACACACACACACATGTGATCCTGCACACAAAGGCCACCCTGTAGCAGTAAAGCTACAATAGGGCGGTCGTAAAGTGGTTAAAAAAAAAAAAAATCTTACCAACAAATAATGGCGACAAGCCTCAATTTTTGCACACAAATGTTCCATTGGAACAAAATTGCAAGAAATGTCCTATAAATTGTTAACACAATGGTATGCAACACCGGTTAAGGTGAAAAAGTGGTACCCACTGTCCTCGGACTCCTGCTGGAGATGTGAACAAGATAAAGGCACATTAATTCACATCTGGTGGGATTGTCCCAAATTGAAGCCCTTCTGGAATAAGGTGTGTGAACTAATCAAATCCATTACAGACACAAAAATCCCTCTTACCCCTATGTGCTGTATATTGCACATTGCGGGTTGCTCTATGAAACGTTATAAAAAGTCCTTGACGAGACACCAGTGTTGCCAACCCCCCCTCTAGATGTGAAAATTTACTGGCAGGATGCCGAAATTTACAACTTGATACTGGTTGAAACGGCCACGGTAATTGGGACAAAAAGAAGTTTTCTCACTGGCACAGCAAAAAAGTACCTAAATTACAGTTTTCAGTGCCAAACAGTGCAAATTTCAATATTTAAACTGTAAACACATAGCTAGTGCTATTAGCAATGTGTTTAAGTTAAACAAAAGAAAAAAAAAATTTCTCCATTGACATGAAGGTCAGGTTACTATAACCCGGCCAGCACAGAGTTCCCCCTTACATCAGAGTCTGCAGGATCCCCCTTACAGTGAAAGGGAACTCTTATGTAAAGGGGGAATGCTACAGATCATGATCTAAGGGGGAACTCTGATGTAGAGGGGGGCTCTGGTGACCAGAGACGACTTTATATCAGAGTTCACTGCTTTATCTTTACACCAGAGTTCCCACTTACATCAGGGTCTGCAGACTGAGTACCCCCTTGCACTGTAAGGGAAACCAGCAGACTCTGATGTAAAGGGGAACGCCATAAACTCTGATGTGGGGGGAACTCTGGTGACCAAAGACCACCTTCCATAGAGTAAATACACTAAAGTAAGGGGAGATCACTAATATAGGGGGGGGGGGGGACCTTTATATCAGTGCATCTCACATTATGGTATTCACTCCACCCTTACATCAGCAATCCCTCTCCCTCCCTCAGACTGGCCTGGCAATGCTGTCACTGACCTCCTCTCAGGTGAACCATGCAGGGCTCAGTCAGATGGCTCCAGCTTGGTGGCTCTGCTTTTGTCCTATAGTGTCCTCTCCATAGTCCACACGTATGACTTCTCCCATGATCCCCATCCTTACGGCGATCCCACTCCTCTCCAGACTCCCCCTCAGAGACTGTAGACATGATACAAGAGATGGTTAGAGGCTGTAGACATGATACAAGAGATGGTTAGAGGCTGTAGACATGATACAAGAGATGGTTAGAGGCTGCAGACATGACACAAGAGATGGTTAGAGGCTGTAGACATGACACAGGAGATGGTTAGAGGCTGCGGACATGACACAGGAGATGGTCAGAGAGGCTATGGACATGACACAGGAGATGGTCAGAGAGGCTGCGGACATGACACAGGAGATGGTCAGAGAGGCTGCGGACATGATGACACAGGAGATGGTCAGAGAGGCTGCGGACATGATGACACAGGAGATGGTCAGAGAGGCTGCGGACATGATGACACAGGAGATGGTCAGAGAGGCTGCGGACATGATGACACAGGAGATGGTCAGAGAGGCTGCGGACATGATGACACAGGAGATGGTCATAGAGGCTGCGGACATGATGACACAGGAGATGGTCAGAGAGGCTGCGGACATGATGACACAGGAGATGGTCAGAAAGGCTGCGGACATGATGACACAGGAGATGGTCAGAGAGGCTGCGGACATGATGATACAGGAGATGGTCAGAGAGGCTGCGGACATGGTAGTTTCCTCCTCTGTCCCCTTCATATTGAGCAGCAGAGGAGAGCACTGTGACTGTCCCCTACTCTCTGTCTTTTTTACCCCCTATCCAGAGAGAGAGAGAGAGAGAGAGAGAGAGAGAGAGATGCAGTGCAGACAGCCACTCACCGTTCTGTCCGACACCGACCAGGGCAATCTGTGTGTGTCTC
Source organism: Lithobates sylvaticus (assembly GCA_028564925.1). Classification (NCBI taxonomy): domain Eukaryota; kingdom Metazoa; phylum Chordata; class Amphibia; order Anura; family Ranidae; genus Lithobates; species Lithobates sylvaticus. The sequence goes on from CM053028.1 coordinate 92,599,264, forward strand.
TGTAGTGTAGTGGCTGGGCAGGTTAAAGGCTCACGTCAGAAGTCCGCACTGTCCTCAACTGAACTGATTCAAACACGAGGCTCCTCTCTCCTCTGACCATCCTCTGTCCATCCGCCCTGGCCCTCAGCTCCTGCTTTTTTTAAGTCTGGCGGGTCATGGGCGGCGTGGCTGACATCATCGCGTAATGTTGCGCGGTGACCGCGGGCAGAGGCAGTGCTCGTGGATCGGAAGTTCGGAACTTCCCGGCAATTTCCGCAAACTGCGCATGCACAGTTCTGACCCGCCGCCACCACGATCTTTTTTACTGGCACATATTTGTAGCTACGGACATTTACGGACACCCGAAAAACGCACGGTTTTTACGGGCTGTCCGTAAATCTACGGGCGGTTGCTAGACTATGTATGCTAAATGTACTGAATGATTGTACTCACAGTTATTTGGATTTTTTGTAAGCTGTTATTCTTACAATAAAACTTTATTGAACTAAAAAACAAAGAAAAAGTTTAGTCCACATGAATATTATGACTCATTCATATGGCCATTCCTGGCCATACATCACCCAGACCAGTGTATTTCTACGGCAGGTTCAGTCAGGTGTTTTTGATTGGTTGCAATTCAGTCTGCTCAAATCAATGATAGGCTGAGAGATTCCAGCTGTCTGCATGTAATTGCATATGGAGAGGTTACCTGTGTGGTTAGGGGCAGATGAGCGGCTCTGGACACAAACAGTCTTCTCCTTCAGCATTTACATGCAGACAGCCGTGGGCAGTGTCATCCTAACATGGGCCTATACAGGCTTCCTGTCTGCTGCTAATCAGAAACACCGGCTCTACTCACTACAGAAATATGCTGAACTTGGTGGTTTACAGCCAGCAATAGCCATTTGAATGAGACCTAATTCTTATTTGTTGCATTATTTATTTATTTTTTATTAAAGCTAAACCCTAGGCAGACATAAATAATACTCATTAATACATCATTGAGGGAAGATTTACATTGGTATATTGTGTTAATGCATGCGGGTGGTGGTAGGTGGCACTCTTCCTGAGCGGCACTGCAGGGTTCCTCTCTGGTTCCTCTCTGGTTTCTTGGGTCACTGGAGAAGCTATTCCATTTGATGCTACCACTCCATGTGACTCTGGTGGCCATCTTGGGCCAGACAGAGCCTTTTTAAGGCCCTAGCTCCCAGGTTTGGCATGCATTTGCAAGTTGGTAGAGTAGGGACCCGGCCTGGTAGGGACAGCACTAGCAGCAGGGAAAGGCTCCTGACAAGAAAGGGAAGCTTAGGGCTCAAAACTTCTCTGGACACCTGCTTGTTTGGGCACAAGACAGTCAGGCAGCATTCTTCCCCTCCATACAGGAGCTGTCAGTTCGGCTCCATCCGACTCTCTACACACTGTTGGAACTGTAAGTGTTACCCGTTGGGCTGCCTTCCCACCGGGTTATTTGTGAACTGTCTGAATTATTTCAATAAAAGTTCTTTCATTGCGATGGGACTGAGGGGGTTATTTACTAAAGCTAGAGAGAGCAAAGGTTGGTGCATAGAAACCAATCAGCTTCCAGGTTTTATTGCCAAAGGTTAACTGAACAAGTTGAAGTTAGAAGCTGATTGGCCATCCTGTACAGCTGCACCAGATTCTGAGTGCTCCAGTTTTAGAAAATTTCCCCCTGAGTGTATTATTCCAGTGCACCGCACCCCACCTACACTCATTATGCCACACATTTAAGGCGTGCTCCATTTTCATGGGAAAAAATAGCAAAAAAAAACAATGTATATTGCTTATACAACTGCTTAACAAGTCATATTGTAATTATTTTTATTATTATACAGGATTTATATAGCGCCAACAGTTTGCTCAGCGCTTTACAAAATGAAGGCAAACATTACAGTTACAATACAATTTGGAAGAAGGAATCAGAGGCCCTGCTCATTGGATAATTGATACATATAAAAAAAAAATCCTTTAGTTTTCTATCTGCAGTACTGTAATTTTATGTAAAATGCAATGCAATATGGCAGCCTGGATTCGTTCTGTACACTGATGGTATGTATATGTAATTTCCTGCTTGTGTAATTGGCTTACTGATTTTCCCAGAAGTCTGCACTAAGATACAAGTTAGATTTTGGGTATCCCCTGCAACAGAAATGTAATGTTTGGTGGGGTACTCCAATAGGAAATCACATCTAAAGGGATGCAGACCCTGCCACTTTCCTCTACAAGTGCAACAGCTGATTGATAAATATAAAATCACTTACATTAGAGTCACTTTCCACATGGGCATAGAGGAAAAAACAGCTATTTCCGCCTTATGGCGTACACCGATATGAATCCAACGGGGGCAAAAAGAGCGACGTGAGACTGATTTAGGCAGAGATCTTTCCTTCTATTTGTTTGCACCATTTCTTGTGATATTTGACAACTTGAGATTTATGTTATATAATGTATAGTGTTTTTATGCTATTTTTGATCTATGTTTGTATTTTAGAAATCAGCAAGTCTTTTCTCCCTGATGAAGACTCTTTGGAGTTGAAACGCTTTGGGATTTCTATGCATGTACAAAAACAAAGTCATTGCATACATGGGGCATGATGACTATATCTTCGATGGTCTATTTTCCAGAACCATGCTGTATTGTATGATTTCTCCTTGTTTTTATTCCTTTTGTACAAATAAAACATAAGAGTTTTTATATTTACATTTGTGTTATGTTTGGTTCCTTAAAGATCCCCTCCAAGTAGTTTGTCCTGGCATCAGCCTCTATACAGTAGGGTTGGTGTGTGAGAGGAAGAAATAATACAAGGAGCCAATCAGTCATGTGCTGACAAGGAGCAGCAGAGTGAAAAAAAAATGACCTCATCACTATACTGTCCTGCTTTCACTATACAGTCACAGGTAGATGTGCATGAGGAAAAATGTTGTTTAATTCCGATTAGATTCGTTAATATATTTATTTAGTTTTTTTAAATTAGGTTGATTCGTTGAATTTGCTTTTGGAATTCGTATTTGGAATTTGTTTCCTTTATTATTTTCGAATAGTCTTTGATTTTCCTGATTTTTTTTTCGATTGGAAACGATTGAAGCAAATCAAAAAATGTAGAATTTTTCGATCGAATGTGGCTGCTGAAATAGTTTCCTACATAAATAACATTTACAATTGAGGCAAAAAGTTCTATATTTCTTTCTTCAGGCCAGAGATTATTCTTTTTCCTCACAGGTGCTTTTTTTGAAAAACTCAAGAAGACTTTAATGTGTTTTGCAATGAGCAGAGGCTTCCATCTTCATCGAGCCACTCTCAGGGGTGGATCCAGAGAGTCTAGTCTCGGGAGGGGCACTTTTTTTTGCGGGCAATTTATTGGGGAAATGGCTGGTGTTGGCACTTTAATCATCCTGGCACCATAGTTGATATGGTGTCAGGATGATTGAAGTGCATTATTTCTATTATTACATTGTTATATAAAATGAAATGGTTCAACTCACCATAATGCAGAATCAGTTGGAGCCCCGAGTGTGTCACTTGCCACCGTCGCCTGCCACCAGATGCGGATTGTCACTTGCCAAGTCACCTGCCACAAGTTGCAAATTGTCACTTGCCATATCGCCTGTCACCAGATGCAGATTGTCACTTTTCACATCACTTGCCACATGTTGCGGATTGTCACTTGCCACGTCACCTGCCACACGTTGCGCATTGTCACTTGCCACGTCACCTGCCACACGTTGCGCATTGTCACTTGCCATGTCGCCTGTCACCAGATGCAGATTGTCACCTGCCACATGTTGCGGATTGTCACTTGCCACGTCACCTACCACACATTGCAGATTGTCATTTGCCACGTCACCTGCCACACGTTGCAGATTGTCAGTTGCCACATCACCTGCCACACATTGTGGATTGTCACTTGCCTTCTACAATTGTCACTTTCCTGCTAAGGTGGGGATTGTCACTTCCTGTATCCCAGAGTAAAGTCAGGCAGCAGAGAGATGATGTAATCTCTCTGCTGCCTGTGGCTGCCTGCACAGTGAGAGCGGAACTGCAGGGATGCAGAGCGGTGCGGGCAGTGAGAGATGATAACCTCTCTCTGCTCCCCCATGCACCGGCCCGCTGATTGGCCAGCCGCCCGCTCACCTGCCGACTGGCCTGTCCGCTCACCCACAGAGCCACCCGCCTGCTCACTTGCCCACCCACCGAGCCCCCCGCCTGCTCACCCACTGAGCCGCCCGCTCTCTCACCCATCCCCTGAGCTGCCTGCCCACCAGCCAATCCGCCAGCTCACTCACCCGCAGACTGGCCCGCCGCTCACCTGCAACTAATTTCTCGGATCCGTCCCTGGCCACTCTGCCATAATAAACGCTACATCAGTGGAGACCTGCAGTGATAGTTGTCATTCTTGAAAATTGTCACATCTTCACACAGGATCTCTGGAGTTCAGTCAGAGTGACCAAACATTTAGTTGTTATTTATACACATTGATCTTGTTTGTATTAATAATAAGTTTATTCAAAATAGGGGAAGTGTTCTAATAAATAAAAGTAATATCTTACTGTCAACATTTTATTATTTACAATACTTTTGCACAAGTTTTAGCCAGCTGAGCAAAAATAATGTCAAGTACTGGGGTTGTACTGATACCACTTTTTTAGTTCATTCTAAAAAGGAAGGAGCCAGTAAATTACATATTTACCAGCTCCTTCCTCCGCTCTCCATCCTGACAGATCTGGGATGGCGGGACTGGAGCAGGTCCCGGGGAGCCGAGGAGGACACAGGGGGCAATCTGGGATGATCGTTGTGGTGGTGGGGGTAGTTACAAGCACCGATCTCCCTGACAGCCACGGGAGGGAGAGGAGGAAAAACAGCTGTCAGAAAAGCTATACAGTTAGATCTGTGCTTGTAACTGCCCCCACCACCGCACCGATAATCTGTGAGGCTGCCTGGCCCCCTCTGCTACACTGAGGACACCAGGTGTACTGGCCTCCTGCCAGGGTTCAGTTCAAGCATCGGAGTACAAGTAGTCGTGTAAATGCTCGGTATCGGTACCAATACCGATACTAGTATGGGTATCAGAGCAACCCTATCAAGTATAAAGGATTTCAAATAAATATATTTTACTGGTTTCTTTTTTTATCAATTTTACTCATGGAAAGTGAACAAACAAAAGAAAAATCTTCACCAAATGATTAAAATCAATCTTTAACTCACCTTTGGCTTAAACAACAACATTATTTCAAATTGATACACTAATAAGACACACAGTCTTTGATTTCAGCAATATGTTTACAGTTTGAATCCTCTTTCAAATTTGAATGGAATTCGATTTAAAATTCCTGTCGAATTTCAATTCAATTTCGGACTAATTTAATTTCGTTATTCAGTAAAACTAGTTTGTACTGAGATTCGGATACATCTGAAACTTCGAATAATGAAAGATCTGTTCAAATTTTTTTTCGGATGGAAAATGTCTAGTCACAGGCTGGGGAAGGTCCATGATGATCCGAGCTTAGACGAAGTAGATAGAATGATTCTAAACCATTAGAATGAGGACATCTAGTTGCAGAAAAACACTAATGCAGTGAAATCTCTGGATTAAAGATGACGTTTATAGCCAAATATGTTTTTTTTTTTATCTTATCTTTTAATAGGCTGTTTTTTAATCTTGTTATTTATTGATGGAGTTCTGCTTTAACAGCACTATTTGCAGCATTAAAAAATTGGGATGAGCAGATGAGTTCAGAAAATCAACCTCTAATTGACTCCAATGCATTTTGCTAAAATGCCAGCAAAGTGAGCAAAATTAAGTTTTTGTTTAACCATTCAAATCAAAGGCTAATTTTGCTGAAATTACAGAGCTGACCCCAATGACAGATTAACTAAACTGCTGTTCTTAATCAACTCAAACCCAAATCTAGCATTGCCTGCAGAGTGTGCATAGACTCCCTGGCTCCTTCTTAACAAGGAGGGCGTGTTTTCTGGGAGCTTAAAGGGGCCCTGTCATCTTACTCATTCAGTGTGAACTGACATGGTTTGTGTAATGGCCACCCATCGTATACCCACCTCTCTTGTGGTTCCCTGATTTTTACTCTTCTGTGGCTGTTATTGCAAAATGTATGGTGTTGGTATGAGGGAGCATGATACATTGCACTGTCAAAGAATGGGTATTTTTTCCGAAAACTACAATTTGGATATCTGGAAAGTCGAAAATTCGAAGATTCAAAAATAAGAATGAAAATCCAAAAATTTGAAAACCCGAAAATTCAAAAATACGAAATAACTTACTAATAATATCTATTACTATTACATTTATAGGTATTTGAATTTCCTTTCAAATTTGGCTGTTAGTGATCGTAAAACATATACGAATTTATCCAAACTTACGAATTATCCAAAATAACGGATGCCACATCTAAACGAATGGAACGTAATGAATAAATAATAATATTTTTTAATTATTATTATTTATTATTATTAATTAGTTAATAATTTAATAGTAAGTTATTATTAGTTAGTTATTACTTTGAATTTTTGGATTTTCAAATTTTTAGATTTTCGGATTTTCGTTCTTTTGAATTTTCGGATTTTCGTTCTTATTTTTGGATTTTCAAATTTTTGAATTTCCGAATATTCCAATTTCCAAATTTTCTAATTCTCTCATTTTCAGACTTTGAAATTAAAATTTTTCCTAAAGTTACGAATTTATTCTACTAATAATAACTAACATAATATAACTAATTTCGATCATAAAAGAAAAACAAATTAAACTAAAACGATTTTTCATTATAATATAGGTACATGTGGCGCTCACTCAATGAGCAATAACATTGAATGAATCTTCAATTAATCATAAAGTGCAAAATACAAAAGTGACAGCGCAGTAAATAAACATCCAATGATGTAATCTTCACGCCCCATAGAGGTGTCACAGTATTTAAAGTGACAATGCAATCGATAAATAAAGTGCTCAATAAGAAAAAGTTCATAAATTAAGGTGCTTGTGTGAAGAAAGATAGAATCCAATAAATCCGGATCATGTACAACTTCCCCGATCCGTAGTGCGCCAGTGGTTTACCCCAGCCTCTGACCTAAGATAAAGACCCCTACAGGTCTAGATGAGCTTGTATATAATATGTGACTCCACTACTATCCAAGCAAGGAATTTCTACTCCTGGGACCTCCAATCAGACAGGTAAAATATTTCCACGGATACCAGTGATATCTTAGACGGGGCCTCACTTCCCTCCATATACAGTTCACATGCAGCCGGTTGTTCTCGAACACATTTTCTTTTGAGAGGGCACCAAAGTCTCCACCCAATGGATCTGAGGATCTCAGCAGGACAACGCTGGATCCACTGGGTGGAGAAAAAAAAGCACAGCATTTGTTAGAAAATTAATAAACGAAACAAAATTTAACAAAACAAATTCTGAAACAAATCAACAAACGAAATTAACAACATAACAAATCTATCCAAAACTAAACAAATTTTTCCATTCTGCACATGTCTATTTCCTACAGATGGAACAATTCGGGCACACTTACCATTCGGCATACCAAGATGAACCCCCACCCTCGTTCTTTCCCAGCCCCACCCCCAATCAAAGTGGATGTGATTAGGATGTCCCCAGTTTTCCTTTTGAAAATCTTGTCCACCTATTTTATATAGTCCTTGTTACTTTTCCCAATCTCTCTGTAAAGTATATCTAAAGCAAAGTTGTGTGTTTTTTTTTTTTTATATATATAAATTAGGGAAGGTTTAAAAACACAATGTCTTTTTTTGTTCCAGTGACAAATTTCACTGCACTTCGTAACCCATAAATACATGAAAGAAGAAGAATCTCTCCGAAAAAAATTAAATAATTGTCAACAGAACAAATGTCCCCATTAAAGGATTTGTCCTATATTTCTGTTTGGGTGACAACCCAAATTCCTAGATTTCCATCACTTTCTGTCCTGGTGACACAAGCAATTAAAAGCCAGGCAGCTGTGTGTATGCACCCTATAAATGCATGAGCAAGACATTTAGTTGAATTTTTGGGTAACATCTGTTTGGGTCCTATAATTGGTAGAGAAAGCTAATTAAAAATAAACTAATTTGTTTTTTTATTGATGCAAAAACATTTTATCACAGGCGTGAATGTATTTCAGATGCATTTTGGTTTCTAGAGATCTAAAGTTTTGGCATGAAGAAGAAAATAAATAAAATATATGCCAATCGCTTGATAAGTGTCAGATATAAATTTGCATGTCTACAGATTTCAGATATGCATGAGTGAACTTCTGCTTTGACCTTGTTTAGCTCTTATTTTAACTTCACACAGATTGAATTCCTTTCGGTGCGCTCTATCTTTACGTGTGCGGTGGGAAATAATCACAAGAACAGTATATCTTTTCCTTTTCTGAAAGACACGTACGGAACACGTATGTTCCAGGGCCTTCAAGGCTGGAAGGGACTTGATCTGCCCACTGACTAATGCCGCGTACACACGATTGGAAATTCCGCCAGCAAAAGTCCGATGAGAGCTTTTGGTCGGAAAATGCGACCATGTGTATGCTCCATCTGACTTTTGCTGGCGGAATTCCAGCCAGCAAAAGATTGAGAGCAGATTCTCACTTTTTCGGTCGGAAAAAGTTTTGATCGGAAATTCCATTGTCTGTACCAATTCGGACGCGCAAAATTCCTACGCATGCTCGGAAACAATTTGACACATGCTCGGAAGCATTGAACTTAAAGTGGAAGTAAACCCCCCTATCGTTTTCAGCCAAGGAAGCTGCCATCTTTGCCTCTGTTTAATCTTCAACTGCCACAGTGCTGCACATGTGATCCGTTATGACACCAGCCATTGGATGGTTTGACTGTTTGGTTGAGCGCACAGCCAATGTGCAGTTAGCATTCACGGCATGCCTTTTTTTTTTTTAGACTGTTAAATCGATGGGTTTACTTCCGCTTTAATTTTCTCGGCTCGTCGTAGTGTTGTACGTCACCATGTTCTTGACGGTCGAAAGTTCAGCAAACTTTTGTGTGACCGTGTGTATGCAAGCCAAGCTTGAGCAGAATTTCGTCAGAAAAATCTTGGATTCATTTTCCGACTCATGTGTACGCGGCATTAGTGGAGAAACCGGGAGTCATGCTTGTGGTTGTTGAGATTGTGGAGCGTACTAACGGTAAGATTTTAGGACAACAGTCTGTCAACAGTCAACAGTCTGTCAACAGACAGTCCCCTGCCAACAATAGTACCCTGTGTACGAGGCTTTAAAGTGTTACTAAACCCAGCACCCTGCATTCACTATATTTGGTCTCCCACAGTACACAGAACATGGGAATGCAATTTTCTTTGTTAATATAAACTTCAGCAGTTAGAGTAGTCTTGTAACTTCTATCAGTGTCCAGCCAAGCACTGGTTAAAGCTTGTAGAAGGAGTTTCCTGACTGTCCTACTGCAAGATCCCTGACCCTCTGTCTGGGCAGTGCTGATTGGCCCTGTACTAATCACATGCACTCTCCCTCTCTAGCAATACACACCTAACTGAGCATGTGCAGCCTGACTTCATAGACTCTGTGGTATCAGGAAATTATCAGGGGACAGTGGAAGAAGGGGAGGTTCAGAGAAGACAGGATCAAACAGCCTTTTTACACAATGCAGAGGATTAACCCCTTAGGTTCCCAGTGAGTATAGCAAGCATGTTTTACTGTATATACACACTGATTTTACTTTTGTGCATTTAGTAACACTTTAACGTATTCTTATCTGTAGGATGCATATTAAACAAATATTCACTGTAGGCGACTCTTGCTGGTTCATGTGTTTTAAATTACAGGGAGTTATTTACCACTTGTAAATGTTTTGGTGAATGTTATGCCGCGTACACACGAAGGGACTATCCCGCGGGATTATCCGCTGGACCGAAGTCGAGCGGATAATCCCCTCGTGTGTGGGCGCCGGCGGACTTTTTTTGCCCAAAGTACGGCGGACTAAAGTTTTAAGTTTTGTTTTAAAATTATCCGCTGGACTTGGCAGTCCAGCGGACAATCCGGCCGTGTGTAGTATGGTCCGGCGGACCAAAAAGGACGCATGCTCAGTAGCAAGTATTTTTCTAGTATTTTTTTTTTTCTAGTCCCGTCGTACGTGCTGTACGTCATCGCGTGAACCGTCGGACTTTTTGCGTCATCGTGTGTGGTCAAGTCCGTTCGCTTTTTAGTCCAGCGGACCCAGCTGCAAAGTCCAGCGGAGGTCGGCCGGCAAAAGTCCGTACGTGTGTACGCGGCATTACATTCACTGCTTTTTAAATATGCCCCCATATGTAATACTTAAACTGTAAGCCTTAAACTCCCCCAAGCCTTACCCTTGATCTAACACTTTACTACCTAAGGCCCAAGGCCTCGTTCACATTATTGTGATCTCTCCTCTACCAACTTGCTGCATTACGTGACAATAGAAATCACATAATTCTCTATGGAGCCCATTCAGGTTCCATGCACACTGGACTTAAAAAACGTTGATTCTACAGGCGTTTGACGTTTTTTTCACCTGCCTCTAGAAGCACTTCTATTGTGTTCTATGTGTCTTTGCACATTATGACTACTACAGGTGTTTTCTGTCAGGGACTGTCAGAGGCAGGAAAAAAAACCTTCTCTATCGCGTTTTCTGCAGAAGTTTAGGAGCTGTAAAAACGTCAGTCTCTCCTAAACTCTTCTTATCTCTTCTGAATGTCAAGTTTCAAAGTTTTTTTTAGTAAAAAAAAAAAGGTGTGTTGTCACTATACATAATTTCCTGGCTTTTGCAGAGGGGCGTGTAGTGCACAAAATGCCTATAAACTAAATGCTCTTAAACTCTCATAGACTCGCCTTAACTTTGTACAATATGCTTTTAATTTGCGTATTTTATGCCACGTTTTTAAGCTAAATACTTTGAAGTTTTTTCTGCTCCTAGTGTGCATGGAGCCTCACACCAATGCAACATGGTGCAGAGTGATTTGGGAAAAGGTGCAGGTGCTTTTTATGCAGTATAGTGCTTTTTAATACCATAGACTTCAAAGGCAGTTCATGAAAAATGCATTTAAACACTTGCCGACCGGGCCATAGTTGAAAGACGGCTACAGCGCGGTCGGCTTATTCTGGGAGGGCGTCCATGGAACTATCCCGCTTACCCCCCACCAATGGATTCTGTATGAGGAACAAGCTGTGATTTTCTCTCCTCTCTTTACCACTGCTGACAGAAGTGGCTCTGTTTTAATCCCCCACTCGCTCCTTCCCCTACCTCCTGGCAGCAATGGACCTGAGCCAATCAGACACTGGGATATGGGACACTGGGATATGTACAGTAGTCCTGGAGGAGTGCTGTAGAATGGGCAACGGAACACATTATACAGGAGTCCCTGCACATAGAGGAGGAGAGAGCAGGACATTTTCATGGGCATTTAGAAAAGGATCAGGGTCTTTTGATCCTGCTCTCAAATTTTCCGACAACAAAATCCGATCGGACTTTTTCCGATCGTGTGTAGAGAATTCCAACGGACAAAGTGCTACGCATGCTCAGATCAAATTAGGAGAACAAACCTATTGGCTACTAGCCTCTACGTAGTTCCGTCGTACGCAACGAACGTCACCACGTTCAGAATGATCAGATTTTCCGACAACTTTGTCCGACCGTGTGTATGCAACACCAGTGTCGGACTAAATCCGTCAGGAAAAATCCGATGGATTTTGTGGTCGGAATTTCCGACCGTGTGTATGGGGCATTAATCCTTAAAGGATAAGTTCACATTTGTTCAACTTTTTTTTTCTAAATTCCAGCTCCCCAATGTACCAATATAGCATTAATGTATTTTTTTTGCAAAAATATCAAAGCTTTTCAATAATTCTACAGACATTTACTTTACGGACAGAAAAAGACCGATGAGAGCTTTTGGTCGGAAAATGTGACCGTGTGAATGCTCCATCTGACTTTTGCTGGCCGAATTCCCGCCAGCAAAAGATTGAGAGCGGGTTCTCAATTTTTCGGTTCGGAAAAAGTTTCGATCAGAAATTCCGATCATCTGTACCAATTTCAACGTGCAAAATTACTATACATGCTTGGAAACAATTTGACGCATGCTCAGAAGCATTGAACTTTATTTTCTCGGCTCGTCGTAGTGTTGTACATCACCGCGTTCTTTTGAAGGTCGAAAGTTCGGCAAACTTTTGTGTGACCGCGTGTATGCAAGCCAAGCTTGAGCGGAATTCCGCTCGTGTGTACGCAGCATAAGATTTCTTTTGTTCAGCTTGCAGTGAACTTTATGAGTTATATATGAGTTGCCTTTATGTATCCAAATCAGTTAAAAACTGAAGCATGTTAGCAATGAACACTAACTGCACGGAAAGCAAAGTAATTCAAAGTTCTAAAGACAAATTCATTTATCACCAGATAGTCTGTTCCCATAGTGATATACATTCAGACTGCAAATGATGAGACACAAGGTCACAAGTCCAGTCTCTGCACCATTTCCCATTCCGTTATGTCTCCTGTCTACAGAACAATAAGCAAAACTAAAAGCAATGTTCTAGCATAGTGACACAACTGACTTCTAGCATTTTTCACTAGGAAGTATCACGAGAATAGTACACTACATACTTTTTCATGAATATGTGCTACTGTTCGTAAAAAAATATAGAATTAAAATATGAATTGACTGTACTTTAAAGCTGAACTCCAGGCACAGAAACTTTCATTCAAAAATATTCCTCAGTTGTCACAAAGGCTATACGGTAAATCCAAGAATGTGCACCAAATGCCTTTACAGGCCCAGATATTACTTTGTAAAAGTAATAGTGACATCATAAATGTGCTGTGCATAGCCTATGGAGTGAGCAGAGCTGTAGGAGGATCCCATCAGGCCCCGCCCACTACAGGCTTCCTACAATAAACTAGAAGAAGGGGCGGAGACAAGACCATTCACCCTGCACAAGGAGAGAGGGCAGAAATGACTGGTCTTCATCACAGGAAGCTCTTGCAGAGCTCCATGAGATCTGATATGAAGTTCAGAGAGGTAGAAATCAAGGAGTGACTAACCCTAATATCCCATTGGTGGAGCACAATTTGGAATCTTTTATTTTTCCTTGTTTATATGCTAGCTGCTCATCTTAACCAATTGAAAGGGGAAGAAAACTGCGCTTGGAGTGAAGGGAAGAATATGTAGATTTAAATACAGAAACCCATAATATAATAATAACCCTAAAAAATAAATCTTAACCAATTGCCGACCAGCTGCTGTCAATATACTGCGGCAGGTCGGCACGATCCTGCAAGCTGTCATAGCTATATGTTGGCTCCTTTAAGCGGGATAGAAGGTGTGCATTCACCGCCAGAGGCACGCTTACGCGCTGATGCTTGTGGCCGAAGGTCGCGATGATGCCGGCCACGAGCGATCGTGGGCACGAGAGGCAGAACAGGGACTTGTGTGTGTGTAAACACACAAATCCCTGTTCTGTTCTGTGAGGAGAGACAGATCGTGAGTTCCTAATAGCTAGAAACCATGACCTGTTATCCCCTCTAGTCACTCCACCTACAGTTAGAACACACAGTCAGGGAATACCGTTAACCCCTTGATCGACCCCTAGTGTTAACCCCTTCCCTGCCAGTAACATTTATACAGTAATCAGTGCATTTTTATAGCACTGATCATTGTATAATTGTCAATCGTCCCAAAAATGTGTCAAAAGTGTTCGATGTATCTGCCATAATGTCGCAGTCACGCAGATCACCGCCATTACTAGTAAAAACATTTTTTATAATAAAAATGCTATAAATCTATCCCCTATTTTGTAGACGCTATAACTTTTGCGCAAACCAATTAATATACGCTTATTGTGATTTTTATTACGAAAAATATGTAGAAGAATACATATGGGTTTAAACTGAGAAAAAAATTAGCTTTTTTAAAAAAAATTAGGGATATTTATTATAGCAAAAAGTACAAAATATTGTGTTTTTTTCAAAATTGTCGCTATTTTTTTGTTTATAGCGCAAAAAATAAAAACCGCAGAGATGATCAAATACCACCAAAAGAAAGCTCTATTTGTGGAAAAAAGAGGACGTTAATTTTGCTTGGGTACAGCGTCGCACGACCGCGCAATTGTCAGTTAAAGCACTTTTTGCTGTAATAAATATCCCCATTTTTTTTAAATAAAAAAAGCAATTTTTTTCTCAGTTTAGGCCGATACATATTATTCTACATATTTTTGGTAAAAAAAAATCACAATAAGCGTATATAGATTGGTTTGCGCAAAAGTTATAGCGTCTACAAAATAGGAGATAGATTTATAGACTTTTTTACTAGTAATGGCGGCGATCTGCAATTTGTATCATGACTGCGACATTATGGTGGACACATCGGACAATTTTGACACATTTTTGTGACCATTGGTATTTATACAGCAATCAGTGCTATACAGTGGTGTGAAAAAGTGTTTGCCCCCTTCCTCATTTCCTGTTCCTTTGCATGTTTGTCACACTTAAGTGTTTCGGAACATCAAACCAATTTAAACAATAGTCAAGGACAACACAAGTAAACACAAAATGCAATTTGTAAATGAAGGTGTTTATTATTAAAGGTGAAAAAAAATCCAAACCATCATGGCCCTGTGTGAAAAAGTGATTGCCCCCCTTGTTAAAACATACTATAACTGTGGTTGTCCACACCTGAGTTTAATTTCTCTAGCCACACCCAGGCCTGATTATTGCCACACCTGTTCACAATCAAGGCATCACTTAAATAGGAGCTGCTTGACACAGTAAGGTCCACCAGAAGATCCTTAAAAGCTACACATCATGCCGAGACCCAAAGAAATTCAGGAACAATTGAGAAAGAAAGTAATTGAGATCTATCAGTCTGGAAAGGGTTATAAAGCCATTTCCAAAGCTTTGGGAATCCAGCGAACCACAGTGAGAGCCATTATCCACAAATGGCGAAGACATGGAACAGTGGTGAACCTTCCCAGGAGTGGCCGGCCGCCCAAAATTACCCCAAGAGCGAAGCGACGACTCATCCAAGAGGTCACAAAAGACCCCACAACAACGTCCAAGGAACTGCAGGCCTCACTTGCCTCAGTTAAGGTCAGCGTTCATGCCTCCACCATCAGGAAAAGACTGGGCAAAAATGGCCTGCATGGCAGAGTTCCAAGGAGAAAACCACTGCTGAGCAAAAAGAACATCAAAGCTCGTCTCAATTTCTCCACAACACATCTTGATGATCCCCAAGACTTTTGGGACAACATTCTGTGGACCGATGAGACAAAAGTGGAACTCTTTGGAAGGTGTGTGTCCAAGTATATCTGGCGTAGAAGGAACACTGCATTTCAGAAAAAGAACATTATACCAACAGTAAAATATGGTGGTGGTAGTGTGATGGTCTGGGGCTGTTTTGCTGCTTCAGGACCTGGAAGACTTGCCGTGATAAAAGGAACTATGAATTCTGCTGTCTACCAAGAGACCCTGAAGGAGAATGTCCGACCATCTGTTCGTGTACTCAAGCTGAAACGAACTTGGGTTCTGCAGCAGGACAATGATCCTAAACACACCAGCAAGTCCACCACCGAATGGCTGAAGAAAAACAAAATGAAGACTTTGGAGTGGCCTAGCCAAAGTCATGACCTGAATCCTATTGAGATGTTGTGGTATGACCTTAAAAAGGCCATTCATGCTCGAAAACCCTCTAATGTAACTGAAATAGGACAATTCTGCAAAGATGAGTGGGCCAAAATTCCTCCAGGACGCTGTAAAAGTCTCATTGCACGTTATCGCAAACGCTTGGTTGCAGTTGTTGCTGCTAAGGGTGGCCCAACCAGTTATTAGGTTTAGGGGGCAATCACTTTTTCACACAGGGCTATGATGGTTTGGATTTTTTTTCACCTTTAATAATAAACACCTTCATTTACAAATTGCATTTTGTGTTTACTTGTGTTGTCCTTGACTATTGTTTAAATTGGTTTGATGTTCCGAAACACTTAAGTGTGACAAACATGCAAAGGAACAGGAAATGAGGAAGGGGGCAAACACTTTTTCACACCACTGTAATTGTGTTCCCTGGGAGGTGATTCTAACTGAAGGGGGAGGGGACTGACTAGAGGAAGTGACAGATCGTGGTTCCTAGCTAATAGGAACACACGATCTGTCATTCCTCTCAGAGCAGAACACGGAAGTGTGTGTGTTTACACACACACACTTCCGTGTTCCGTCCCTCGTGCTCGCAATCGCTCGTGGCCAGCAGTCATCGGCACCCCCGCTGTGCAGAGGGCGCATGCGCCCCTGCTATTCCGATCCCGCGAGCCGACGTATAGCTACGATGGTTCGCGGGATGGTGCTGACCTGCCGCAGTATAATGACTGGTTGGTAAGCAGTTAAGGTGAGCTGCCAGGGCATACTCCTGGTGGATGCCTGGATGGTGGGAACAATTATGTTCACAACTTTCAAGAACTGTCTTTTGAGCACGTGATCTTCACATCTCATCATGTTTTGATGCACATGCACTTTATTATTTGGGACTTATTTTATTGTTTTTTTAATGTTAAATCAGATACCTGCTTTTGATTCAAGAACTTTTATCACTGTTTCAC
This sequence comes from Lithobates sylvaticus, assembly GCA_028564925.1. Classification (NCBI taxonomy): domain Eukaryota; kingdom Metazoa; phylum Chordata; class Amphibia; order Anura; family Ranidae; genus Lithobates; species Lithobates sylvaticus. The sequence continues at coordinate 92,615,846 of CM053028.1, forward strand.
TTATTATCGCATATTATTGTATTATTTTTTGTTTTGTTAAATTAGGGATAGTCATTTATGCATATTTCTCTTTTTTGCTGTTTAGCGTCTTGAATTAGTACACTTTGTCAATGTTTCACATATTATTGCATATTACTGCAATTTTTGTTTTGTGTTGTTTTTTATTTATTTATTTATTTTTATTAGGGATAGGCAATTTCCAAAACAATTGCGTTTGTAAGGCCGCTGTTTAAATACGGTGTGACAAAGTATTGCAACTCTATTCTCTAGGGTGTCTGTGAAAAATATATATAATGTTTCGGGGTTCTAAGCAATTTTCCAGCAAAAAGAACAGATTTTAACTGTAAACAACACGTGTCAGAAATAGGCTTGGTCCTTAAAGGGGTTGAAAAGCTTTGTGTTTTTTCACCTTAATACATCCTATGCATTAAGATGAAAAAACACCTGGCAGTCACCGGCCCCCCAGCCCCCCTGTTTTACTTACCTGAACCCCTTCATTCAGATTCTTCATTGGATAGTTTGATAGCAGCGCAGCCATTGGCTCCCGCTGTTGTCAATAAAATCCAATGATGCAGGCATCGGGGGGCAGGGCCGAGTCTGGCATTTTGTATCTATGGACACAAATGCTGGACTCGGGAGCACACCCGCAAGGTAACCCCCTCGGGGAAGCGCTTCTCTGAGGGGGTTATCTAAAGTGGGGAGGAGCCACCGGGGGACCCCAGAAGACGAGGTCCGGGGCCACTCTGTGCAAAACGAACTGCACAGTGGAAGTAGGTATGACGTTTGTTATTTAAAAAAAATCTAAAAAAAGTTACCCTTACAATCACTTTAAGTGGTATGTAAGTTATGTAACCAGCAATTCAAATAACTAAAAAAAATCTGTATTCTGGAGTACAATACTTGCTTTTTATGTTTTTCATATTTTCATATATCTTTTCATATTCTTTATTGAATTTTTTTTTTTTTTAAATATTGAAATTGAAAAGATGTTTTATAATATTACATCACAGAATGGTGTGCATGGCCATTTTATAGGATATAGAAACTGTTTATTAAAAATTTAGTTTTCTTTTAAACATGGTGTGGCTAGTGAATTGTGAATTATGCAAGCCAGATATGCCAAGCATATATATATTTTTTTTTTTTTCATTACACATTTTGCTGATTTTCTTATTTCACATTTGGCTGTCCTGCGTTTATAGAGGATGTCAGACATCGATGTGCCATTACATAGGTGGAAAAGAAATCCACTTATTGCAAGCATTGCTGCAGATGGGAGGGGACAGCGTGATGCACTGTAATGTTATTAGAACACTTCAGTTGCTATTTATAGACCGAGCAAAGCACACATCTTCCTCTAATGCACACTGCAAGAAAGATGGAAGCAGACTTTTAATCCCACCAGCTAAGTAGATATTGTCTAGTTTTTCCTGGTCTAGTCACTAGAACCTGACAAATTATATTTTTATAAAGTCAGTATATCTGATCTATATGGGTTTCAGTGGACAATGGTATGCTGAATCACCTTCTGATTTTTTTTATGTCTCTCCTATGGGACTGAGTTCAGTTACCTCCGCCATGGAGTCTCACTCCCCCTGCTGCTGAAATAGGAATGTAATACTAATCCTGCAAATTTTTTTTTTTTATTTCTCACATGCAGCTTTATTTATGCTGATGTCATGGATGAAAATGCTGACCCTCACACAAGCTTTTAAAAATAAATTGAATTGTGCAATAGAAAAACCTTATTAATTTGTACCTTATTAAATGGAATACTCTAATCACCTAGTGGGCTTTGGTGCAACGTACAGTAGAAAATTTAATGGGTGGTACTCAAGAATTATTTTAAAGCAGAACTACAGTTAATTTTATTGTTTAATGCAAGTACTGCAAAAATGTATTAAAAATGCAAACAGAACAAGCATGCATGCACTCAGTGGGTGTGTTGTGGCTAGGGCCGTTCTGCTAATGGACACATGTTAGGGGGTGGCACTGATGCACTCCGTGCTCAGTGCAGCTCCATTATACAGAGCCTAAAAAATTACAAGCTCAGCGCTCCTGACTGAACACCCTTCCCGGCCACTGTGCCTATCACACAGGCAGGCGCATCGGTCGTGCTCGTGTAGCGGTCACACTTTACTAAGTGTGCGCTATCGGTGCAAATTTTTTTTATCTCAGAACTGTACTGGAGTTCTGGGGGTTAATTGTACAGGATTTACTTTGGCATCAGTCTGGCTGGGCTGTACTAAGGTTCCGCCTGGTCATAGGTGCAGTGAGGCACCCATGACAGGCCGAGAACCAGGCCTGGTTGGACGTCTTAGGTACCAATCTTTCCCGGAGCCAATCAGTGGGCGCGTCTGGCCCTGCTGCGTAGTCTGGGAAGGGGTATTTAAGGTGCTGAAGTCACGTGTTCAGGGTTTGGCTGCGGCGTTGATTCCTGGTTCTGGTCCGGGGTAGCCCCACGAGGGGTCTCGGGCCTAGGAGCATTTGCCGTCCCGCAAGCATGGTCAATCTGACCAGCCCCAGAGGCCCTCATGGTCTGGGGCAGGGATCCGTCTGTTCTTGAGTCTCGGAACTGGCTAGTCCGAGGCCCAGTAACTGAAGGAGGATTCAAAGGCATCCCGGTGTGCTCTCGGTATTGGAGGGACACGGCAACTTGTACAAGTGACCAGGGAAGGACTCTTCGGAGGAGGGCCAACAAGCTGGCTGCTCAGTAAGAGCCTGGGAGCTGAGTTGTATGGACACTAAAGAATCCACACTTCACACAGTATTGCCAAGAAGTCTGAAAGACCCAGGTACTGTGGAAAAGATTCCTATCTCTCTTCAGTTACAATTTAGTCTGTGGCAGAGACTTTGCAAAGTTTCCGGATCACATGTTGGCTGCTAGATCTCTGGCTAGAGGTTTATCCAGCAGTGAAGCACCCAGCTGCAAGTGGCTACTCTCTGGGTTGATTAGAGACATTCGGTGGATGTCAACAGTTCAAAGTGCCTGAATTTTATCACCCGTGCCCTCTATTCCCATCAGAGACTGTGTTATGTTGGATGTTACCACTGCAAATAAAAACCTTGAAAAGGACTTTTATGTGTCAGCATCTGAAGTCACTGGGTACTAACCCTGGGAACCCCTAGACAACAACCAACAAGCCACGAGGAGGTAACTGGTAAGCCCAGAAAGTCAAGGCCGCCCCTCAGGGGGGATATGGCCGCTACATTCGTCAGTGATATGGAGCCTGTAAATCACTGAGAACAGTGGTGCTGGCCAATGCACCCGCCATGTGAAAGGCTCAGTGTTGCAGCAGAAACATTTAGGGCTCATGCACACAGGACGTTTATAAAGTTGCTGTTAGGGGCATCTGACATTTTTTTTAACTGCCTCTAAACGCCCCTCCATGTTAGCCTATGTGTTCATGCACACATAAACTGTCAGAGGCGTTTGGAGGCATAAGCGTTTAGGGGCAGTAGAAAAAAAATGGGGCAGCAAAAAATGAGTTGTAAAAACAAAAAGCTAGGGCCCACTGCAGATGGCATCCCAGACAAGCCCCCAAATGTAGCACGGCCCCCTTGGGGACTGCTTAGATTTACCTGCTCATCTGCATCGCCATTACTCCCCTGCAGCCCAACATTTGCATGGCAGAGTATGTCACTGCACAGAACAGTGTGGTTTGTCCTTGCTCATGCACATGGCCAATTGGAGCCATACACCCGCCCAGGTCAGTGTATTTCTGCAGCAGGTATGGCCAGGTGTTTCCGTTCAAGTACAGAAAGGAAGCTTTTTACAAATCAATGACAGGCTGAGATCATCTGCAAGTATCCACATGTATTCATACATGAAACTATTACCTGTGCTTGGGGACAGATGTACACTCTGGACAGACAGTTCATGTCTTAGGGTGTACATCCTTCCCTAACTGCAGGCAATTGCTCAGTGAGGTTTCTTTTTCATGGCTGACCGGAAATGCCTGGCTGTACCTTCTGCAGAAATACACTGATCTGGGTAGTGTATGGCCCTAGTCGGCCATGTGCATGAGCTGTACCCCTACTCATTCACCAGAAAAATTGTCAAAATCAAATAGAAACAGAGACAGTTTTTGGCAAGTCCTTTATTAAAAAAATAAAAATAAATTTAAACCCGTATGGGATTTTGCCCAGGGGAGACATTCTGCTGCAGTATATCTGCGTGAGCCAGTCGGGAACCGGTTAAAGACAATGTTTTTTCAGATGACATGCAAATCTATGCCTTTTGGATCGGATTAGATCCATATAGAATTCAAATCAGTGTCATGGAGACTAGAAGTGGTCGATCCATTTCCAAGAACATTTTTTTTGTGTGGGGAATGAAACACTGGGGTTGATTTACTGAAAACTGGATGCAGCTCTCCATGGTAGCCACTCGGCTACTAATTTCAGCTTGTTTAATTAAGCTTTGACCAAAAAACTAGAAGCTGATTGGTTTCTAGCAGAGCTGCACCAGATTTTGCACTCTCCCGTTTTTGTAAATCAACCCCACTGTTACACATACAGTTTGTGGACTTTGCAACGTTATATTTTTATTTGCATCACGTTCCACTTCTGGACTGCCCCATGCATATGTACTGCGGCAGGGAGGCCCTGCAGCATGAATTCAGGTATCTGTACATGATTTTGTTTGCTGGGTCTAAGGCACACACGCGCTATGGCGAACAGCTCTCGCTGTGATTGGACACAGCGGGAGCCAATCAGCGGGTTTGGCGGACCCGATGTCCGCCGAGACCCGCTGATCGTTCATGAGGCAGACAGAACGGCGGCCTGCCTATGTAAACAAGGCAGATCCCCGTTCTGTAACAGGAGAAGACAGAGAACTTGTGTTTCTGCTAAGCAGGAACACGGATTTCTGTCTTCTTACAGTACAAGCACCTTCTCTACCCCACAGTTAGAAAGCACTCCCAAGGGACAAATTTAACCCTTTGATCGCCGCTGATGTTAACCCTTCCCAGCCAGTGTCATTAGTACAGTTACCGTGCATATTATTTAGCACTGATCACTGTATTGGTGTCACTGGTCCCCAAAAGAGTTTCAAAAGTGTCATTTAGTGTCCAATTTGTTGGCCACAATGTCGCAGTCCCGCTATAAATCGCTATAAATAAACAAAAACTCCATAAAAATATCCCATAGTTTGTAGACACTATAACTTTTACGCAAACCAATCAATATAAGCTTATTGGGATTTTTTTTTACCAAAAATATATATTGGCTTAAATTGAAGAAGAAATTTGATTTCATACATTTTTTTTCTTAGGTATCTTTTATATCAGAAAATAAAAAATATGTATTTTCTTTTTCAAAATTGTCCTTTATTTTAATGTTTATAGCGCAAAAAATAAAGACCGCAGGGGTGATCAAATACCACCAAACGAAAGCTCTATTTGTGGGAAAAAAAGGACATCAATTTTATTTGTGTACAGGGCTGCACAACCGCGCAATTGTCAGTTAAAGTAACACAGTGCCGTATCGCAAAAAATGGCCTGGTCATGAAGGGGGTAAACCTTCCAGGGCAGAAGTGGTGAAAAGAGAAGTATGGGGTTTGGTGTTTTTCCAGAATCATACTTACCTCGGTGGATGAAGCATCGGTCCCCCGCCGGCTCTAACACTGAGAACCAAGCGATCTAACACCGCAGATCGCTCAGTTCTCGCAGCTTCCTGAGCAGAGAGCTGGTTACTGTCAGTCACTGTTCTCTGTTCTGCCCTCTCCTTGCTCACTGGAGCCCTGGGCTTTGGAGGGAGTGGGAGCGGCCGGCTTAGCCTCCCAGTGGCCACTGAGCCGCTGAGCCGGGTGCGGGTCCAGGCATGTGGCCAGATATAGACCCCAGTGACACGATCTTGCCCAAGTCTGGATCAGCTCTGTGATATCAGCAGACAACAGACTTCAGCCCGCTGTCTGCTGAAAACGGGTCACAGGAGTTTTGGCTGTAATTCTCCTTTTAAGGTTCCTTTCACACTAGCTGACTCCAAAGTTATGCAACGACTTAGAAGTGACTTTGATAAATACTTTTACACTCCGAGGCACTGAAATTGTGTCAAGGTTGAATCAAAGTAGTGCAAGAAACTTTTTGGAAGTTGCAGCAACTTCAGTAGTGTCAACTGGAACAGCTCTCATAGTGATACATGGCATTTCACATGTCCTGCAACTTTAGGTCTCACAAGTCGGATCCTAAGTAGCACAAGAGCCTTATGCCCCGTACACACGGTCGGACTTTCTGACGGAAAATGTGCGATCGGAGCTTGTTGTCGGAAATTCTGACTGATTCTAGACTCCATCGGACAGTTTACATCGGAATTTCCGTCGCACAAAATTTGAGATCTGGTTCTCAAATTTTCCGACAACAAAATCTGTTTGTGCAAATTCTGATCATGTGTACACAATTCCGACGCACAATGTGCCATGCATGCGCAGAATAAAGCAGAAGAGCAGCACTGGCTATTGAACTGGCCCGTCGTATGTGTTGTACGTCACCATGTTCTTTTCATTTTCATGACGTTCGGAATTTCCGACCAACTTTGTGTGACCACATCCGCTTTGTGTGACCACAAGTTTGATCCAACATCCGTCGGAAAAAAAACATGGGATTTTGTTGTTGGAATGTCCGATCGTGTGTACGGGGCATTAGTGCCTGGTTGTAAATGTGAACACCATATTATATTTATTTAATCACAGATGGTTTTCACATCATTAGAGTTTAAAAAAATTGTTGGAGCGTTGATTTGTTGGATAGTGGGTGGTAGGGTATATATTAATAGCATTTGCTGAAGTGTCTGGTTTACTGTTATGCAGTTCTCAGATATGGCACAGGGCTCATCTGTGGACCAGATCTGGAAGTGAGTCCACGCTTGGAATTGAGTGGAGCCACACCTCTCTATCTCTCCAAAGCTGTATTTTTTGGCACCTGGGCTGAGAACTGGCTAAACAACTCGGCCCCTGAGATGCCCTTCCTACAATCGATCACTAATGCTGATTAATTAATGGACTATAGACTTTCTAGTTTGGCAAATTAATAATCTAAAATAAGGATTTATGGATCTAAAATTGTGCATGCCTTATTGTAACTTGCAATGTTAAAGTGTTTTTATTGAAAAAAGTTCCTTTAGTTCTGCTTTACATTACAACTCCAACCATTAGTATGGAATTCCTTTGGGACATTGGTGTAGCAAAAGACTTAAGGGCCCAGTGTTGATGTTGTGCCTGCCCCCCGCCTTCATGATACCAAGCCCTTTGGCGGTAAACCTCAGATCAGTCTCAAATCCTGTCCCTTCACCCTTCAGATCAGTCCCATTTCCTGTCCCTTCACCCCTCAGATCAGTCCCATTTCCTGTCCCTTCACCCCTCAGATCAGTCCCAATTCCTGTCCCTTCAAACCTCAGATTAGTCCCAATTCCTGTCCCTTCAAACCTAAAATCAGTCCCATTTCCTGTCCCTTCACCCCTCAGATCAGTCCCAATTCCTGTCCCTTCAAACCTCAGATTAGTCCCAATTCCTGTCCCTTCAAACCTAAAATCAGTCCCATTTCCTGTCCCTTCAGACCTCAGATCAGTCCCAATTCCTGTCCCTTCACCCCTCAGATCAGTCCCAATTCCTGTCCCTTCACACTTTAGATTAGTCCCAATTCCTGTCCTTTCACACCTCAGATCAGTCCCAATTCCTTTCCCTTTACACCTCAGATCAGTCACAATTCCTGTCCCATCACCCCTCAAATCAGTCACAATTCCTGTCCCTTTCCATCTCAAATCAGTCCCAAATCCTGTCCCTTTACACCTCAGATCAGTCACAATTCCTGTCCCTTCAAACCTCAGATTAGTCCCAATTCCTACACCAAATAAGTGCTCTAAATGACTGGCTTCATGAGTAATGCTTTATTGCTGACTTTGTGAGTAATGCTTTAAAAGTGGCATTGTAAGTACTGCAAAGCCAGATATACAGCATTACTCACAAAGCATTACTTTAACTTATAAAGCCAGATAAAAACGGGTATTCTCAAAGCCAGTTATTAAGCTTTGATCAGAAAGCCAGATGTAACGCATTACTCATAGAGCCAGATATAAAGGAGTATTGCTTTATATCTGGCTTTGTGAGAAATGCTTTATATCTGGCATGGCAGTACTTACAAAGACAGTTATAAAGTATTACTCTCAAAGTCAGATATAAAGTATTACTGTCAAAGCCAGATATAAATCATTTCTCACAAAGCCAGATATAAAGGGGTACTCACAAAGCCGGTTATTAAGAATTGCTCAGAAAGCCAGGTATAGCGCATTACTCACAAAGCCAATTATAATACCGTACTCACAAAGCCATATATAATGTATTTCTCACAAAACCAGATAGAAAAAGAGTATTGCTTTATATCTGGCTTTCTGAAATTTTTTTAATAACTGGCTTTGTGAGTACCCCTTTATATCTGGCCTTGTGAGAAATAAAGTATTTCTCATGAAGCCAGATATAAAGTATTTCTCACAAAGCCAGATATAAAGTATTTCTCATGAAGCCAGATATAAAGTATTTCTCACAAAGCCAGATATAAAGGGGTACAGTATTCCTTTATAACTGGCTTTGTGGGAAATACTTTATATCTGGCTTTGCAACGACTTTTAATAGTATCTACAACGCCTGTAATATTTTTAGAAAACCTGTTAAAAACTTAATCCACAATCAACATGGTCTCCCCTTAACCACTTGAGCCCCGGAAGTTTTTATCCCCTTAACCGATTGCCGACCGGCTCACGCCGATATACGTCGGTAGAAGGGCACGTACAGGCAGATTAATGTACCTGTACGTTGCGCTTTAAGAAGCGGTTCGCGGGCGCGTGACCTCCGTAAGTGTGATACCTGCGATCGTCTCACGGAGAGGAAGAACGAGGAAATGCTGATGTAAACAAGCATTTCCCTCGTTCTGCCTAGTGACAGGACACTGATCACAGCTCCCTGTAATCTGGAACAGTGATCAGTGACGTGTCACACACACAGCTCCTCCCCCCCCCACAGTTAGAATCACTTCCTAGGACACACTTAACCCCTACAGCGCAACCTAGTGGTTAACCCCTTCACTGCCAGTCACATTTACACAGTAATCAATGCATTTTTAATTGCACTAATTGCTGTATAAATGTGAATGGTCCCAAAATCGCACCAAAAGTGTCCGATCTGTCCGCCATAATGTCGCAGTCTCGATAAAAATCGATGATCGCCGCCATTAGTAGTAAAAAAATAAATTATTAATAAAAATGCCATAAAAAACTATTCCCTATTTTGTAGACGCTATAACTTTTGCACAAACCAATCAATAATTGCTTATTGCTTCTTTTTTTTTACCAAAAATATGTAGAATACGTATCGGCCTAAACTTAGGAAAAAATATGTTTTTTTATATCTTTTTTGGGGATATTTATTATAGCAAAAAGTAAAAAATAATGCGTTTTTTTCAAAATTGTCGCTATTTTTTTGTTTATAGCGCACAAAAAAAATGCAGAGGTGATCAAATACCACCAAAAGAAGGCTCTATTTGTGGGAAAAGAAGGATGTCAATTTTGTGGTCGCCAGTTGTGTAGCTGCTTAGGGAGAGAAGGGACGGAGACAGCAGATGCACACTGATCATAAAAGCCTGGGCATGAGCCGGCTGAATACAAGACTGCTGCCAACGATAAAGAAAAAAATGCATGATTACCAAAGGTGTGCTTGTCTGCCCTGAGGCGCCCTGGCCTCCGAATCACCCACTGCACAGATAATGAAGCCAATGCCAGCGGGAAGGGAGGTGGGTGGGAAGATAGGTGGGCGAGAACCAGCCTGCACAGATAGTGAAGTGCTCAGCCGATGCCAGCGGGAAGGGAGGTGGGCAGGAACCCGCCACACAGCTTCTCCTTCATGCAGCCGAAGCACCTGACAAGTGTTCTGTCAAAAGAGCCAACTCGTCAAAATCTCCAACCACATCACTTCCGGTGACACTCCAGTAGCTGTGATTGGAGATTGCGACAAATTGGCTGTTTTCACAGAACACCGGCAGCATATACACTACGGTACACCACGAGTTGGCTGTTTTGGCAGAACACTGGATAAGGACGAATAAAGTTGTCGCCGCCAAATAGGCGGCCATGTTGTTGGTTATTAGCAAGGGCTGACTAACAATGTTTACTCATTATATTGTGTACCATAGTGTATACGCTGCCGGTGTTCTGTCAAAACAGCCAAGTCATCGAAATCTGCTAATACTGCAGCTGGAGAGTCACCGGAAGTGATGTAATTGGAGCGTTTGACGAGTTAGCTCTTTTGACAGAACACATTCATGTTTGGGAGGTGGGTTCCCCAGGATTGGCCTCACGTTCCGCCGGAAGGGCGGCCACGTGCCATATGTGGCAGGCGTGTTGGGGGTTTCCGACCCCTGTCCTGTGCTATTTTGTATGAACAGTTAATAGAACACAGAGATGCAGACAAACAATTCCACTGGCTGAAAAGTTCCTTGCTATGCGCTTGAAAAATCACAAGAGAAAGTGTAGTGTGGCTGCCATTAGGGAACTTCAGTGCCAGTTTGTGGTTATTGTTTTCCTGCACCTCTGTAGTTTCAACTGCTATAGGAGTCCAAAAAAGTATATAACAAAGTAATTATAACTAGAGAACAATGAGGAAATGCAAAGTGCAGGAACCCAAAGCAATCAATTAAATATACAGTATCTCACAAAAGTAAGTACACCCCTCACATTTCTGTAAATATTTTATTATATCTTTTCATGTGACAACACTGAAGAAATTACACTTTACTACAATGTAAAGTAGTGAGTGTACAGCTTGTATAACAGTGTAAATTTGCTGTCCCTTGAAAATAACTCGACACACAGCCATTATTGTCTAAACCGCTGGCAACAAAAGTGAGTACACCCCTAAGTAAAAATGTCCAAATTGGGCCCAAAGTGTCAATATTTTGTGCGGCCACCATTATTTCCCAGCACTGCCAAAGTGGTGTTCCAGACGTTTTTTTTTTTTTTAAAGGCAGCAACTACAAACACTGTAGCTGCTGACTTTTAATGAGGGTACTTACCTGTCCAGAGAGCCGGCGATGTCGGCCCCCCGAGGCCGATCTGTCCATCGGATAGGGTGCCAACGCCACCATCCTAACTAAGGATTCCTACTGCGCATGCGCGAGTCGCGTGGTGCTTTGTGAATAGCCCTGTCATTTTCTGGGACACCCACATGTCCCAGAAGACAACGGGGCAGCTCGCCAAAGAGGAAGAAGTGACGGAACAGTGGCGCAGAATAGGAAGAGGCAGATTATAAAGACTGCCTAGCAACTGCCTAGCAACAGGCATTTCTGGTAAGTAAAAAAAGTTATATTCTTTTCAAATGTTTTTTTAATATTTTTTTTTTAATATATTTTTTATTTTAGGGTGAACCTTCGCTTTAAGCATGGAGTTCACCAGAGCTTCACAGGTTGCCACTGGAGTCCTCTTCCACTCCTCCATGATGACATCACGTAGCTGGTGGATGTTGGAGACCTTGTGCTCCTCCTCCTTCCGTTTAAGGATGCCCCACAGATGCTCAATAGGGTTTAGGTCTAGAGACATGCTTGGCCAGTCCATCACCTTTACCCTCAGCTTCTTTAGCAAGGAAATGGTCTTCTTGGAGGTGTGTTTGGGGTCGATATCATGCTGGAATACTGCACTACGGCCCAGCCTCCAAAGGGAGGGGATCATGCTCTGCTTCAGTATGTCACAGTACATGTTGGCATTCATGGTACTCTCAATGAACTGTAGCTCCCCGGTGCCAGTGTTCTGCTGAGAACTGTCCCCCCATCGCATAGTGTACTGCGCAGGTGAAAGTCTCCAAAGATGAACAGCGCCTGCGCACTTGCTAGTACCTTCTGCCCTGAGCCCAGGTTCAAGCCCCTCCATATGTTTTTCATATACCATATACATCAATGAGGAGGAAGGTTTAATTCATCTCCAGGTCATCCAATGTGAGCAGGCACAATCCTGCATAAGCGATTATTGAGCAGAACTTAAATCCAGTCACTTTTGGTGGTGATTATCTAAGCTGTGGTGAAGGATAGAATGTTGTTGGAGTTATTTCCCTGCTGAAAAGACACATCGGCTTTTTTTGGGGTTGGAATCACAATTACGTCTGAAGAATATTATTGGGACACAAATTTATTCATGGGACTTTATTTCTAATTTTTTTAAATATGTGTTGTCACGAGGGTGTTTCACGTAGACTTCTTTTTTGAATTTATATTAGTTTTCTGATTATCACAATCATGTATTACTGTCTAATTTTATTATGAAATTTGTGGCTATAAGTTATATCTATTTTTTTTTTTTTACCTAATTTTGTGTTGATACAGTATTATAATTACGTGATATTTGTAATCAACTAGCGCCCCCTTATACAATATATACACACGGCCTTGCTTCGCTCTGCAATTTTTTATTCTAACTCTATGTCCACTTGGATGGTGGGGCTTGAACCTGCACTCGCAGGCGCCGTTCATCTTCGGAGACCTTCGGCGTCTCCTTGTCCTCCGTACTACGCATGCGCAGTACAGGGCGGACACTATCCGACGGGGGACAGTATTCAAAAGTACACCGGCAGCACTCATGCAGCCCCAGACCATGACACTCCCACCCCCATGCTTGACTGTACGCAAGACACACTTGTCTTTGTACTCCTCACCTGGTTGCCTCCACACACGCTTGACACCATCTGAATACAAATAAGTTTATATTGGTCTCATCAGACCTCAGGACATGGTTCCAGTAATCCATGTCCTTAGTCTGCTTGTCTTCAGCAAACTGCAGGCTTTCATGTGCATCATCTTTAGAAGAGGCCTCCTTCTGGGACGACAGCCATGCAGACCAATTTTATGCAGTGTGCGGTGTATGGTCTGAGCACTGACAGGCTGACCCCCCACTCCTTCAACCTCTGCAGCAATGCTGGCCGCACTCATACGTCTATTTCCCAAAGACAACCTCTGGATATGACGCTGAGCACCTGCACTTAACTCCTTTGGTCGACCATGGCGAGGCCTGTTCTGAGTTGTCACATAAAAAAATATAATAAAATATTTACAAAAATGTGAGGGGTGTACTCACTTTTATGAGATACTGTACCTTTGAATAGTGTAGAGCAGTTATAACATGATGTGAATTGCTGAATAACTAATGTTTGCAACTGCACTTGCAGGCAAACCTTAATGCCATCAATTCCATTCAATCCCCACCAACACAAAAAAAAAAAAAAAGTATACAAAGACACTTTATTAGGCTGGGTTCACACTATTGTGAATTGGATGTGGGTTTTCCCACATCTAATTCGCATGTCAGGAGATTGTGACCGACTCTCTATGGAGCCGTTCCCACACCTCCGGAGCTCTTTTGCGAATTGCACTCGAGTCCTGTGCTTCTTCTGGTCCGTTTCAGGTCCGAATTCAGCCAAAAATTCAGTCTGAAATCGGACCTGAAACGGTGAACAGGGAGGCACCGGACCCCTGCTATGTGCCACTCCGTGCTGCGGTGTGAACCCAGCCTTAAAGTCCAACTCCAGACAAACTTTTAATTCATTTGTACTGCTGGGGTGACTGGAACAAGAAATAGACAGCAATACTAACTTCTCAGAAATTATATCTCTACCCCACATTGCCAAAAAAGTGTTTTTGTATTTCTCATTGAAGAGATCCTCCTATTTTGCTGTCCCCCTTCCCGTCAGGGGAGAAGAATCCATAAGGGATGGCAATAAAAATATTTACATCGTTTTTTTGTTTTTTTTTAAACAATAATTTTTACTGGTATTTTTTTTTTTTTTTGTATTTACATACACACAACCAACCAAACATAAAACAAGAGAGAGAAAGAAAAAAAAAGTAATTTCCAAAAAATCTTACGATGGAAAATACCCTAATTTAACATATCACCTGCTGTTGCAATATGGATCTATACAAATATTCAAATCTACAGTAGCATAGTCCTATTCACACTTTACAAAGATTTTAACCATTCCCTAATCTATAAGAAGAAGTAGTTAGAGCTCTGTGGAAACCTGTGCTGAGATAAAATGGAGCTTGTAGTAACTAATATATCACGCGCCTGAGTCATGATTGACTTGAATGGAGCTGTATATAGTGACTGGAGATCTTTGGTATTTAAATATATGAAACTTAGCAGAAGCTTATATAAGGGTACAGCCTTTTAAAACAAATCGGTGGTGTCAGTTGGTGCCAGTTAGACAGGACTTTAGAACATTTGCTCTAAATGTCAATTGTGCCTATCATTCAGATAACGTACTGTAAGACAATAAGTAATTCAGCAAAGGATGTGTAATCTTGGTACTTTCCTGCATTTTAGGAGTGCTCTTTGGGGAAATCCTGAGAGCTGTGTAAAGATCACAGATTTATACTAAAAATGGGAAGCATTACATGACCATGTGAACAATAATAAGCTTGTATTAGGTACTAATATGTTATCAGTAACTAACAAGATATGGCAAAGATTATAGGACTAATCTGTTCATACAGTACGTAGCAGCAATTTATTTTTCAATAAATAAGAGGTAATACATGCTCTGTGCAAAGATATTGTACAGAAAGGTTGCTTTTCTCATTTTTTTAGCAGCCCCCTGCCAATACTGTCAGCTTCTCCTTCCAAGTTCTTTCTATAGAAAGCCATCTGCTAAGGGGCACCCATGCATGCACACTCCCGAGCTGGGGCTGTGTGTGTCTATAGTTATATAGAGTATCGGTAAGCCACGCCCATGCTCCCTCCTTACAGGAGTTTGGTATTAAACTGTCCTCCTGCAAGTTTGAGGTCATGTCCCTGTGTTCTTGATCTCATTGAAATACTGCCCTCCTGAACCTTATTCATACCCATAATGTAATTAAAGATTTTAATCATGTCTCCCCCCCCCCCCCCCCCCCCCGTCTTTCCTCAAGACTTTACATTTTAGGTTCCAGAAGTCTCTCCAGATATAATGCAACCTTTTGTTCCTGGATTTGTTCCATCTCATCAATATCTTTTTGTAAGTGAGGTCTCCAGAACTGGACACAGTATTCTAAATGAGGTCGAACTAAAGATCAATATCTGGGAATTAGGACCTCCTTCCACCTGCTGGTAATTCTTCTAGTAATACACCTTAAGCTGACCATAGGAGGTTCAAAAATAGAATTTCTGTCCATATATAGCTGTTGGCATCTCTCAAATGAGAATGGTAGAACTTTTTCATTCAATCTGCGCTCGCAGCCAATCGGCTGCAGCTCTGATCAGTGTATTCTGAAAGCAGGAGTCCCACCATCAGAATACAATACCACTGCCGAGAGGATTCCTCCATCCAGCTCCTTGTGTGGATAGGGAAATCCTTTTGTTTTTTTGACCAGCCATCCGACTGATCAAAATAAAGATCCATGTATGACCAGCTTTAAATATCTATCTACTTTCCCACTGCCTGGCCATACTGCTTGCTCATTTTTCAATTATCTGAGATAAGTACCCCTACATATTTTTCCTCTGTAGTGCGGACCAACAATGTACCCCCAATATTGTGCTCTGTCAAGAGATTATTTTTCCCAAGGTGCATTATTTTACATTTGGAAACATTAAACTGCATTTTCCAAAACTTTTGTAAATCTTCCAGGAATGCCAAATCATATTCCATGTAACAGACACCTCCAGGGATATCAACCCTAAAGCCCCATACACACGGTCGGATTTTCCAATGGATTCTGTCCTATCGGACAATGTTGTCGGAAATTCCGACCGTGTGTAGGCACCATCGGACAGTTTCCATCGGATTGTCCGACGGACAAAGTTCTATCTCCTGCTGGAAAAATTTTCCGACAACAAAGTCCGATCACACCAATTCCGATCGTGTGTAGCGAATTCCGACGGACAAAGTGCCACGCATGCTCAGATCACATTACAAGACCAAAGCTATTGGCTACTAGCCTCTACGTAGTCCCGTCGTAGGCAACAAACGTCACCACATTCAGAATGATCGGATTTTCTGACAACTTTGTCCGACCGTGTGTATGCAACACCAGTGTCGGACTAAATCCGTCGGGCCAAATCCGATGGATTTGGTGGTCGGATTTTCCGACCGTGTGTATGGGGCTTAATGCACACCTTGATGTCATCAGGAAAAAGACATACCTTACCCACCAGCCATATCACTTACAAAATGTAGAGCAAGTAGAAACAGAATGTAGTACAGATCCTTGGGGTACACCACTAGTGACTGGTTCCGAATAGACCCTACTTACAACCACACACTAATATCTATCCTTTAGCCCGGTGTTTTGGCAAGCTGTCGACTGTGGGCAGCCAACAGGTAGATTGCGAACATGGCCCTACTTTGCCATTCCTCCCTGCCAGCCTCCGCCGCTCTCCTCTTTTTTTTTTAATTCCTTTATTTCAAAAATAAATTGCATAACAACAAGCATTACAACATATGTGC
>CM053028.1:92632760-92671566 GCA_028564925.1 Lithobates sylvaticus
CAAACCCGCTGATTGGCTCCCGCTGTGTCCAATCACAGCGAGAGCTGTTCGCCATAGCGCGTGTGTGCCTTAGACCCAGCAAACAAAATCATGTACAGATACCTGAATTCATGCTGCAGGGCCTCCCTGCCGCAGTACATATGCATGGGGCAGTCCAGAAGTGGAACGTGATGCAAATAAAAATATAACGTTGCAAAGTCCACAAACTGTATGTGTAACAGTAGGGTTGATTTACAAAAACGGGAGAGTGCAAAATCTGGTGCAGCTCTGCTAGAAACCAATCAGCTTCTAGTTTTTTTGTCAAAGCTTAATTAAACAAGCTGAAATTAGTAGCCGAGTGGCTACCATGGAGAGCTGCATCCAGTTTTCAGTAAATCAACCCCAGTGTTTCATTCCCCACACAAAAAAAATGTTCTTGGAAATGGATCGACCACTTCTAGTCTCCATGACACTGATTTGAATTCTATATGGATCTAATCCGATCCAAAAGGCATAGATTTGCATGTCATCTGAAAAAACATTGTCTTTAACCGGTTCCCGACTGGCTCACGCAGATATACTGCAGCAGAATGTCTCCCCTGGGCAAAATCCCATACGGGTTTAAATTTATTTTTATTTTTTTAATAAAGGACTGTCTCTGTTTCTATTTGATTTTGACAATTTTTCTGGTGAATGAGTAGGGGTACAGCTCATGCACATGGCCGACTAGGGCCATACACTACCCAGATCAGTGTATTTCTGCAGAAGGTACAGCCAGGCATTTCCGGTCAGCCATGAAAAAGAAACCTCACTGAGCAATTGCCTGCAGTTAGGGAAGGATGTACACCCTAAGACATGAACTGTCTGTCCAGAGTGTACATCTGTCCCCAAGCACAGGTAATAGTTTCATGTATGAATACATGTGGATACTTGCAGATGATCTCAGCCTGTCATTGATTTGTAAAAAGCTTTCTTTCTGTACTTGAACGGAAACACCTGGCCATACCTGCTGCAGAAATACACTGACCTGGGCGGGTGTATGGCTCCAATTGGCCATGTGCATGAGCAAGGACAAACCACACTGTTCTGTGCAGTGACATACTCTGCCATGCAAATGTTGGGCTGCAGGGGTGTAATGGCGATGCAGATGAGCAGGTAAATCTAAGCAGTCCCCAAGGGGGCCGTGCTTCATTTGGGGGCTTGTCTGGGATGCCATCTGCAGTGAGCCCTAGCTTTTTGTTTTTACAACTCATTTTTTGCTGCTCCTGGAAGCACAGGCTGTCATTTTTTTCCTACTGCCCCTAAACGCTTATGCCTCCAAACGCCTCTGACAGTTTATGTGTGCATGAACACATAGGCTAACATGGAGGGGCGTTTAGAGGCAGTTAAAAAAAATGTCAGATGCCCCTAACAGCAACTTTATAAACATCCTGTGTGCATGAGCCCTAAATGTTTCTGCTGCAACACTGAGCCTTTCACATGGCGGGTGCATTGGCCAGCACCGCTGTTCTCAGTGATTTACAGGCTCCATATCACTGACGAATGTAGTGGCCATATCCCCCCTGAGGGGCGGCCTTGACTTTCTGGGCTTACCAGTTACCTCCTCGTGGCTTGTTGGTTGTTGTCTAGGGGTTCCCAGGGTTAGTACCCAGTGACTTCAGATGCTGACACATAAAAGTCCTTTTCAAGGTTTTTATTTGCAGTGGTAACATCCAACATAACACAGTCTCTGATGGGAATAGAGGGCACGGGTGATAAAATTCAGGCACTTTGAACTGTTGATATCCACCGAATGTCTCTAATCAACCCAGAGAGTAGCCACTTGCAGCTGGGTGCTTCACTGCTGGATAAACATCTAGCCAGAGATCTAGCAGCCAACATGTGATCCGGAAACTTTGCAAAGTCTCTGCCACAGACTAAATTGTAACTGAAGAGAGATAGGAATCTTTTCCACAGTACCTGGGTCTTTCAGACTTCTTGGCAATACTGTGAGAAGTGTGGATTCTCTAGTGTCCATACAACTCAGCTCCCAGGCTCTTACTGAGCAGCCAGCTTGTTGGCCCTCCTCCGAAGAGTCCTTCCCTGGTCACTTGTACAAGTTGCCGTGTCCCTCCAATACCGAGAGCACACCGGGATGCCTTTGTATCCTCCTTCAGTTACTGGGCCTCGGACTAGCCAGTTCCGAGACTCAAGAACAGACGGATCCCTGCCCCAGACCATGAGGGCCTCTGGGGCTGGTCAGATTGACCATGCTTGTGGGACGGCAAATGCTCCTAGGCCCGGGACCCCTCGTGGGGCTACCCCGGACCAGAACCAGGAATCAACGCCGCAGCCAAACCCTGAACACGTGACTTCAGCACCTTAAATACCCCTCCCCAGATTACGCAGCAGGGCCAGACGCGCCCACTGATTGGCTCCGGGAAAGATTGGTACCTAAGACGTCCAACCAGGCCTGGTTCTCGTCCTGTCATGGGTGCCTCACTGCACCTATGACCAGGCGGAACCTTAGTACAGCCCAGCCAGACTGATGCCAAAGTAAATCCTGTACAATTAACCCCCAGAACTCCAGTACAGTTCTGAGATAAAAAAAATTTGCACCGATAGCGCACACTTAGTAAAGTGTGACCGCTACACGAGCACGACCGATGCGCCTGCCTATGTGATAGGCACAGTGGCCGGGAAGGGTGTTCAGTCAGGAGCGCTGAGCTTGTAATTTTTTAGGCTCTGTATAATGGAGCTGCACTGAGCACGGAGTGCATCAGTGCCACCCCCTAACATGTGTCCATTAGCAGAACGGCCCTAGCCACAACACACCCACTGAGTGCATGCATGCTTGTTCTGTTTGCATTTTTAATACATTTTTGCAGTACTTGCATTAAACAATAAAATTAACTGTAGTTCTGCTTTAAAATAATTCTTGAGTACCACCCATTACATTTTCTACTGTACGTTGCACCAAAGCCCACTAGGTGATTAGAGTATTCCATTTAATAAGGTACAAATTAATAAGGTTTTTCTATTGCACAATTCAATTTATTTTTAAAAGCTTGTGTGAGGGTCAGCATTTTCATCCATGACATCAGCATAAATAAAGCTGCATGTGAGAAATAAAAAAAAAAAAATTTGCAGGATTAGTATTACATTCCTATTTCAGCAGCAGGGGGAGTGAGACTCCATGGCGGAGGTAACTGAACTCAGTCCCATAGGAGAGACATAAAAAAAATCAGAAGGTGATTCAGCATACCATTGTCCACTGAAACCCATATAGATCAGATATACTGACTTTATAAAAATATAATTTGTCAGGTTCTAGTGATGGGACCAGGAAAAACTAGACAATATCTACTTAGCTGGTGGGATTAAAAGTCTGCTTCCATCTTTCTTGCAGTGTGCATTAGAGGAAGATGTGTGCTTTGCTCGGTCTATAAATAGCAACTGAAGTGTTCTAATAACATTACAGTGCATCACGCTGTCCCCTCCCATCTGCAGCAATGCTTGCAATAAGTGGATTTCTTTTCCACCTATGTAATGGCACATCGATGTCTGACATCCTCTATAAACGCAGGACAGCCAAATGTGAAATAAGAAAATCAGCAAAATGTGTAATGAAAAAAAAAAATATATATATATGTTGGCATATCTGGCTTGCATAATTCACAATTCACTAACCACACCATGTTTAAAAGAAAACTAAATTTTTAATAAACAGTTTCTATATCCTATAAAATGGCCACGCACACCATTCTGTGATGAAATATTATAAAACATCCTTTCAATTTCAATATTTAAAAAAAAAAAAAATTCAATAAAGAATATGAAAAGATATAAAAACATAAAAAGCAAGTATTGTACTCCAGAATACAGATTTTTTTTTACAGTTATTTGAATTGCTGGTTACTAACCACTTAAAGTGATTGTTAGGGTAATTTTTTTTATATTTTTTTTAAATAACAAACGTCATACCTACTTCCACTGTGCAGTTCGTTTTGCACAGAGTGGCCCCCGAACCTCGTCTTCTGGGGTCCCCCGGTGGCTCTCGCGGCTCCTCCCCACATCAGATATCCCCCTCAGAGAAGCGCTTCCCCGAGGGGGTTACCTTGGGGGCACGCTCCCGAGTCCAGCATTTGTGACCATAGATACAAAATGCCAGACTCGGCCCTGTCCCCCGATGCCTGCATCATTGGATTTTATTGACAACAGCGGGAGCCAATGGCTGCTCTGCTATCAAACTATCCAATCAAGAGCCGGGAGCCCGTGGAGAAGGAGCCAGAGCATCCCCGCCGACTGAATGAAGGGGTTCAGGTAAGTAAAACAGGGGGGCTGGGGGGCCGGTGACTGCCAGGTGTTTTTTCATCCTAATGCATAGGATGTATTAAGGTGAAAAAACACGAAGCTTTTAAACCCCTTTAAGGACCAAGCCTATTTCTGACACGTGTTGTTTACAGTTAAAATCTGTTCTTTTTGCTGGAAAATTGCTTAGAACCCCGAAACATTTTATATATTTTTCACAGACACCCTAGAGAATAGAGTTGCAATACTTTATGTCACACCGTATTTGAGCAGCGGCCTTACAAACGCAATTGTTTTGGAAATTGCCTATCCCTAATAAAAATAAATAAATAAATAAAAAACAACACAAAACAACAATTGCAGTAATATGTGAAACATTGATAAAGTGTACTAATTCAAGACGCTAAACAGCAAAAAGAGAAATATGCATAAATGACTATCCCTAATTTAACAAAACAAAAAATAATACAATAATATGCGATAATAAGTGAAACAGTGATAAAAGTTCTTGAATCAAAAGCAGGTATCTGATTTTACATGAAAAAAAACAATAAAATAAGTCCCAAATAATAAAGTGCATGTGCATCAAAACATGATGAGATGTGAAGATCACGTGCTCAAAAGACAGTTCTTGAAAGTTGTGAACACAATTGTTCCCACCATCCAGGCATCCACCAGGAGTGTGCCCTGGCAGCTCACCTTAACTGCTTACCAACCAGTCATTATACTGCGGCAGGTCAGCACCATCCCGCGAACCATCGTAGCTATACGTCGGCTCGCGGGATCGGAATAGCAGGGGCGCATGCGCCCTCTGCACAGCGGGGGTGCCGATGACTGCTGGCCACGAGCGATTGCGAGCACGAGGGATGGAACATGGAAGTGTGTTCTGCTCTGAGAGGAATGACAGATCGTGTGTTCCTATTAGCTAGGAACCACGATCTGTCACTTCCTCTAGTCAGTCCCCTCCCCCTTCAGTTAGAATCACCTCCCAGGGAACACAATTAACCCCTTAATCGCCCCCTAGTTTTAACCCCTTCACTGCCAGTGAAATTTTTACAGTAATCAATGCATTTTTATAACACTGATTGCTGTATAAATGCCAATGGTCACAAAAATGTGTCAAAATTGTCCGATGTGTCCGCCATAATGTCGCAGTCATGATACAAATTGCAGATCGCCGCTATTACTAGTAAAAAAATCTATAAATCTATCTCCTATTTTGTAGACGCTATAACTTTTGCGCAAACCAATCTATATACGCTTATTGTGATTTTTTTTTACCAAAAATATGTAGAAGAATATGTATCGGCCTAAACTGAGAAAAAAATAGCTTTTTTTAAAAAAAAAAATGGGGATATTTATTACAGCAAAAAGTGCTTTAACTGACAATTGCGCGGTCGTGCGATGCTGTACCCAAGCAAAATTAACGTCCTCTTTTTTCCACAAATAGAGCTTTATTTTGATGGTATTTGATCATCTCTGCGGTTTTTATTTTTTGCGCTATAAACAAAAAAATAGCGAAAATTTTGAAAAAAACACAATATTTTGTACTTTTTGCTATAATAAATATCCCCAATTTTTTTAAAAAAAGCTAATTTTTTTCTCAGTTTAGGCCGATATGTATTCTTCTACATATTTTTGGTAATAAAAATCACAATAAGCGTATATTAATTGGTTTGCGCAAAAGTTATAGCGTCTACAAAATAGGGGATAGATTTATAGCATTTTTATTATAAAAATTTTTTTTACTATTAATGGCGGTGATCTGCATGACTGCGACATTATGGCAGATACATCGAACACTTTTGACACATTTTTGGGACGATTGACAATTATACAATGATCAATGCTATAAAAATGCACTGATTACTGTATAAATGTCACTGGCAGGGAAGGGGTTAACACTAGGGGTCGATCAAGGGGTTAACGGTATTCCCTGACTGTGTGTTCTAACTGTAGGTGGAGTGACTAGAGGGGATGACAGATCGTGGTTTCTAGCTATTAGGAACTCACGATCTGTCTCTCCTCACAGAACAGGGATTTGTGTGTTTTACACACACACACGTCCCTGTCCTGCCTCTCGTGCCCGCGATCGCTCGTGGCCGGCGATCATCGCGACCGTCGGCCACAAGCATCAGCGCGTAAGCGTGCCTCTGGCGGTGAATGCACACCTTCTATCCCGCTTAAAGGAGCCAACATATAGCTATGACAGCTTGCAGGATCGTGCCGACCTGCCGCAGTATATTGACAGCAGCTGGTCGGCAATTGGTTAAGATTTATTTTTTAGGGTTATTATTATATTATGGGTTTCTGTATTTAAATCTACATATTCTTCCCTTCACTCCAAGCGCAGTTTTCTTCCCCTTTCAATTGGTTAAGATGAGCAGCTAGCATATAAACAAGGAAAAATAAAAGATTCCAAATTGTGCTCCACCAATGGGATATTAGGGTTAGTCACTCCTTGATTTCTACCTCTCTGAACTTCATATCAGATCTCATGGAGCTCTGCAAGAGCTTCCTGTGATGAAGACCAGTCATTGCTGCCCTCTCTCCTTGTGCAGGGTGACTGGTCTTGTCTCCGCCCCTTCTTCTAGTTTATTGTAGGAAGCCTGTAGTGGGCGGGGCCTGATGGGATCCTCCTACAGCTCTGCTCACTCCATAGGCTATGCACAGCACATTTATGATGTCACTATTACTTTTACAAAGTAATATCTGGGCCTGTAAAGGCATTTGGTGCACATTCTTGGATTTACCGTATAGCCTTTGTGACAACTGAGGAATATTTTTGAATGAAAGTTTCTGTGCCTGGAGTTCAGCTTTAAAGTACAGTCAATTCATATTTTAATTATATATTTTTTTACGAACAGTAGCACATATTCATGAAAAAGTATATAGTGTACTATTCTCGTGATGCTTCCTAGTGAAAAATGCTAGAAGTCAGTTGTGTCACTATGCTAGAACATTGCTTTTAGTTTTGCTTATTGTTCTGTAGACAGGAGACATAACGGAATGGGAAATGGTGCAGAGACTGGACTTGTGACCTTGTGTCTCATCATTTGCAGTCTGAATGTATATCACTATGGGAACAGACTATCTGGTGATAAATGAATTTGTCTTTAGAACTTTGAATTACTTTGCTTTCCGTGCAGTTAGTGTTCATTGCTAACATGCTTCAGTTTTTAACTGATTTGGATACATAAAGGCAACTCATATATAACTCATAAAGTTCACTGCAAGCTGAACAAAAGAAATCTTATGCTGCGTACACACGAGCGAAATTCCGCTCAAGCTTGGCTTGCATACACGCGGTCACACAAAAGTTTGCCGAACTTTCGACCTTCAAAAGAACGCGGTGATGTACAACACTACGACGAGCCGAGAAAATAAAGTTCAATGCTTCTGAGCATGCGTCAAATTGTTTCCAAGCATGCATAGTAATTTTGCACGTTGAAATTGGTACAGACGATCGGAATTTCTGATCGAAACTTTTTCCGAACCGAAAAATTGAGAACCCGCTCTCAATCTTTTGCTGGCGGGAATTCGGCCAGCAAAAGTCCGATGGAGCATTCACACGGTCACATTTTCCGACCAAAAGCTCTCATCGGTCTTTTTCTGTCCGAATTTCCGATCGTGTGTACGCGGCACAACATTCCTCCATCCACGCTAAACAGAATGGACAGGACAAACCTCCCCTGCTGGCTTTTGTATTCAAAACACAAGAACAAACCAAGTGCTGAATTAGGAATTTCTAAGGGTCACTGAAATGATCACTGGGCACACTTACTCTAGAAAAGAGGATTCCCTTAGGAACAGGGAAAGGATTCAGAGAATCCACATGCATACAATCCAATGGGGGCACCAAACAAATATCCATTAGTCTGAGGTTTTTTAATTACAAAATTGATACATACAGTAACAGAAAAATCCAATGCGTTTCTGGGGGCCAACACACACTCCCTCTTCATTAGGGTATAAAATCCTGGAGGTTGATCCCACTGATTCTTCCTGCCAAGAATAAACCCTATTCATTGGAAACACAGATCTTAGATGTTAGACCTTCAAGTGGACCCTCCCAGATAGCAAGCAATTGTGCTGCAAGTTTGAAAATGACTTGCTAAGCTATTGCACTAGTCTTGTCAGGCTTCACAGGTGTGTTGCACAATTGCAGCAAGTCTGCAGTGTATGACCCCAGATCAACTTTCTTTGCAAACATTCTGCAAGTCTGCTGCGAGTTCTGGTTCAGTTATGTTGTGCAATAGTCATCCCACCACAATGGTCACTGTGGCTGAGTTTCATGTTGTAGACTTGCAGAGATCTTGCTGTAGACCACTGCAAATTTTCTCTTGCTAGAGACTTACCATGCAAATTTGCTACAAATCTGCAAGTGCACAACTTGCCAGTGAAAATGTGCAGCAAGTCTTACAATTTAGCACTGCCACAAACTTGTGCCAAGTTATCCTTGCCATCTGGACACTGATTAATTGCATTTCATTTTAAAAAGGTGCAGCTGGGAATGGGTTTGTAGGTAGGACTGTAGATGATGCAGGGTGTGTGCTGAGGGCAGCTGGTCAACTCCTTCCTGTGTCATGACCTAATGTCTGACCAGGAAGTAAGGCAGAACTAATGGATACATTTGGAAACATGGATGAGGACAAGTAAAGTAAGTGTCTGTAGAATTATTGGAAAGCTTTGATATTTTTGCAAAAAAATACATTAATGCTATATTGGTACATTGGGGAGCTGGAATTTAGAAAAAAAAAGTTGAACAAATGTGAACTTATCCTTTAAAGCGGAAGTAAACCCATCGATTTAACAGTCTAAAAAAAAAAAAAGGCATGCCGTAAATGCTAACTGCACATTGGCTGTGCTCTCAACCAAACAGTCAAACCATCCAATGGCTGGTGTCATAACGGATCACATGTGCAGCACTGTGGCAGTTGAAGATTAAACAGAGGCAAAGATGGCAGCTTCCTTGGCTGAAAACGATAGGAGGGTTTACTTCCACTTTAAGGATTAATGCCCCATACACACGGTCGGAAATTCCGACCACAAAATCCATTGGATTTTTCCTGACGGATTTTGTCCGACACTGGTGTTGCATACACACGGTCGGACAAAGTTGTCAGAAAATCTGATCATTCTGAACGTGGTGACGTTCGTTGCGTACGACGGAACTACGTAGAGGCTAGTAGCCAATAGGTTTGGTCTCCTAATTTGATCTGAGCATGCGTAGCACTTTGTCCGTTGGAATTCTCTACACACGATCGGAAAAAGTCCGATCGGATTTTGTTGTTGGAAAATTTGAGAGCAGGATCGAAAGACCCTGATCCTTTTCTAAATGCCCATATAAAATGTCCTGCTCTCTCCTCCTCTATGTGCAGGGACTCCTGTATAATGTGTTCCGTTGCCCATTCTACCGCCTTCCTCCAGGACTACTGTACATATCCCAGTGTCTGATTGGCTCAGGTCCATTGCTGCCAGGAGGTAGGGGAAGGAGCGAGTGGGGGATTAAAACAGAGCCACTTCTGTCAGCAGTGGTAAAGAGAGGAGAGAAAATCATAGCTTGTTCCTCATACAGAATCCATTGGTGGGGGGTAAGCGGTATAGTTCCATGGACGCCCTCCCAGAATAAGCCGACCGCGCTGTAGCCGTCTTTCAACTATGGCCCGGTCGGCAAGTGGTTAAATGCATTTTTCATGAACCGCCTTTGAAGTCTATGGTATTAAAAAGCACTATACTGCATAAAAAGCAACTGCACCTTTTCCCAAATCACTCTGCACCATGTTGCATTGGTGTGAGGCTCCATGCACTCTAGGAGCAGAAAAAACTTTAAAGTTTTTAGCTTAAAAACGTGGCATAAAATACGCAAATTAAAAGCATATTGTACAAAGTTAAGGCGAGTCTATGAGAGTTTAAGAGCATTTAGTTTATAGGCATTTTGTGCACTACACGCCCCTCTACAAAAGCCAGGAAATGATGTACAGTGACAACACACCTTTTTTTTTTTTACTAAAAAAACTTTGAAACTTGACATTCAGAAGAGATAAGAAGAGTTTAGGAGAGACTGACGTTTTTACAGCTCCTAAACTTCTGCAGAAAACGCGATAGAGAAGGTTTTTTTTTCCTGCCTCTGACAGTCCCTGACAGAAAACACCTGTAGTAGTCATAATGTGCAAAGACACATAGAACACAATAGAAGTGCTTCTAGAGGCAGGTGAAAAAAACGTCAAACGCCTGTAGAATCAACGTTTTTTAAGTCCAGTGTGCATGGAACCTGAATGGGCTCCATAGAGAATTATGTGATTTCTATTGTCACGTAATGCAGCAAGTTGGTAGAGGAGAGATCACAATAATGTGAACGAGGCCTTGGGCCTTAGGTAGTAAAGTGTTAGATCAAGGGTAAGGCTTGGGGGAGTTTAAGGCTTACAGTTTAAGTATTACATATGGGGGCATATTTAAAAAGCAGTGAATGTAACATTCACCAAAACATTTACAAGTGGTAAATAACTCCCTGTAATTTAAAACACATGAACCAGCAAGAGTCGCCTACAGTGAATATTTGTTGAATATGCATCCTACAGATAAGAATACGTTAAAGTGTTACTAAATGCACAAAAGTAAAATCAGTGTGTATATACAGTAAAACATGCTTGCTATACTCACTGGGAACCTAAGGGGTTAATCCTCTGCATTGTGTAAAAAGGCTGTTTGATCCTGTCTTCTCTGAACTTCCCCTTCTTCCACTGTCCCCTGATAATTTCTTGATACCACAGAGTCTATGAAGTCAGGCTGCACATGCTCAGTTAGGTGTGTATTGCTAGAGAGGGAGAGTGCATGTGATTAGTACAGGGCCAATCAGCACTGCCCAGACAGAGGGTCAGGGATCTTGCAGTAGGACAGTCAGGAAACTCCTTCTACAAGCTTTAACCAGTGCTTGGCTGGACACTGATAGAAGTTACAAGACTACTCTAACTGCTGAAGTTTATATTAACAAAGAAAATTGCATTCCCATGTTCTGTGTACTGTGGGAGACCAAATATAGTGAATGCAGGGTCCTGGGTTTAGTAACACTTTAAAGCCTCGTACACAGGGTACTATTGTTGGCAGGGGACTGTCTGTTGACAGACTGTTGACTGTTGACAGACTGTTGTCCTAAAATCTTACCGTTAGTACGCTCCACAATCTCAACAACCACAAGCATGACTCCCGGTTTCTCCACTAATGCCGCGTACACATGAGTCGGAAAATGAATCCAAGATTTTTCTGACGAAATTCTGCTCAAGCTTGGCTTGCATACACACGGTCACACAAAAGTTTGCTGAACTTTCGACCGTCAAGAACACGGTGACGTACAACACTACGACGAGCCGAGAAAATTAAGTTCAATGCTTAAGAGCATGTGTCAAATTGTTTCCGAGCATGCGTAGGAATTTTGCGCGTCGGAATTGGTACAGACAATGGAATTTCCGATCAAAACTTTTTCCGACCGAAAAAGTGAGAATCTGCTCTCAATCTTTTGCTGGCTGGAATTCCGCCAGCAAAAGTCAGATGGAGCATACACATGGTCGCATTTTCCGACCAAAAGCTCTCATCGGACTTTTGCTGGCGGAATTTCCAATCGTGTGTACGCGGCATTAGTCAGTGGGCAGATCAAGTCCCTTCCAGCCTTGAAGGCCCTGGAACATACGTGTTCCATACGTGTCTTTCAGAAAAGGAAAAGATATACTGTTCTTGTGATTATTTCCCACCGCACACGTAAAGATAGAGCGCACCGAAAGGAATTCAATCTGTGTGAAGTTAAAATAAGAGCTAAACAAGGTCAGAGCAGAAGTTCACTCATGCATATCTGAAATCTGTAGACATGCAAATTTAGATCTGACACTTATCAAGCGATTGGCATATATTTTATTTATTTTCTTCTTCATGCCAAAACTTTAGATCTCTAGAAACCAAAATGCATCTGAAATACATTCACGCCTGTGATAAAATGTTTTTGCATCAATAAAAAACAGAATTCGCTTATTTTTAATTAGCTTTCTCTACCAATTATAGGACCCAAACAGATGTTACCCAAAAATTCAACTAAATGTCTTGCTCATGCATTTATAGGGTGCATACACACAGCTGCCTGGCCTTTAATTGCTTGTGTCACCAGGACAGAAAGTGATGGAAATCTAGGAATTTGGGTTGTCACCCAAACAGAAATATAGGACAAATCCTTTAATGGGGACATTTGTTCTGTTGACAATTAGGAGGGGATTTTTCTTATTTCGGAGAGATTCTTCTTCTTTCATGTATTTATGGGTTACGAAGTGCAGTGAAATTTGTCACTGGGACAAAAAAAGAGAATGTGTTTTTAAACCTTCCCTAATTTATAAAAAAAAAAAAAAAACACACAACTTTGCTTTAGATATACTTTACAGAGAGATTGGGAAAAGTAACAAGGACTATATAAAATAGGTGGACAAGATTTTCAAAAGGAAAACTGGGGACATCCTAATCACATCCACTTTGATTGGGGGTGGGGCTGGGAAAGAACGAGGGTGGGGCTTCATCTTGGTATGCCGAATGGTAAGTGTGCCCGAATTGTTCCATCTGTAGGAAATAGACATGTGCAGAATGGAAAAAATTTGTTTAGTTTTGGATAGATTTGTTATGTTGTTAATTTCGTTTGTTGATTTGTTTCAGAATTTGTTTTGTTAAATTTTGTTTCGTTTATAAATTTTCTAACAAATGCTGTGCTTTTTTTCTCCACCCAGTGGATCCAGCGTTGTCCTGCTGAGATCCTCAGATCCATTTTAGAAATATTTAACAAAAATATTCTGAGGAAAAAAAGCATAAAATTTAGTCGTGATAAGGATGCATTTAGAGACGGGAAAGCGTACAAATGGACCCAAAACACTAACACATACACACACACCAGAGGCAACTCTACTAAAGTTCCACTTGACTCGAATAAATTTAAAAGTAAAACCCCCACTGCTATCCCTCACCCAATTGTACCTAAACAAGCTCTTCACAAACAAAAACCTAACACAAGCACAAAACGACAATTTGAAAGCAATTCACCAGATGGCCAGAAGGCCAAGAAATCTGGTTCAGTAACTCCCATGTTGGAACCCACATCCAGTCAAAAAAACACGGGCACTAATATAGACCAAGCACAAATTATTAACGACAGTAATGACACAAACACACAAAACACACGCACCTCCCTTACCTCCACGACAACTTCTCTTAATGATACCTCTTTTTTAGAGAAGGTTTTGGCAGGACTCCAGCCTTCAACCTCAAATCCAAACACATACACCCAAATTACGTTTTAGATGACTTACCCACAGTTGATGATGTAACTTCAAATAATATCATTAACTTATCCTTACATTCCCTTTCGGAAGATGAAATATCAGTTTTAAAAAAAGGATTAAACTTTTGCCCTAACCAAGATGGAGATAAATTTGATTTTTATAAAGATTTACAATTATTTATACGCAAATTACTTCTTAGAAAAATGTTTCAAAAACATGATATTCTACCTGATTATACCATACAAGAAAGTCGAGCATTGGACCAGTTGATCTCATTATTAGAGGAAAACGATCCAACAGATCTTATTGACCAAATTAATCTCCAACAGGCGTTAGATTCAGTGTATTCAGTAACAGACAATACTAAATCTACACTTAAAAAGAAATCAACCATGTGTCCAGCTCCCAGTACGAACCCGAATGCAGCCACCTTTCTCTATCTAGTGAACAGGGATCTAGAAAAACTAAAAATCCGAACACCCAAAACAACAAATTTTACAAAGAAAGAAACAGCAGCCCTTAGACAACTAAGCAATAACACCAACCTTATTATTAAAGCGTCAGATAAGGGCGGGAATATTGTTCTTTTAGACAAAAATCAGTATATACAAATGTGCAACAAAATCCTAAATAATCCTAATTGGTATAGACGGATGCCCCCTAGCATTGTTAAAAAATATAACAGTGAATTTTACCAACTTATTGACACAGCCCTAGAACGAAATGTCATTACGAAACAACTGTGGACCTACATTCGGAACAACTTTCCGAAAGTTCCTACGTTTTATGCATTACCTAAAGTCCACAAGAACAAAGACGACCCACCTGGCAGACCTATTATATCCGGAATTGGCTCTATAAGCGAAGGCGCTAGTCGCCTAATAGACGACTATCTCAAACCTTATGTTCAAGCACTTCCTTCATATGTCAAAGATACTTTACACCTTTTACAAATTGTAGACAACCTGCACATTCCTACGGAGGTTTTATTAGTGACAGTGGATGTAGAAACTCTCTATAGCTCCATACCTCATACTAGAGGAGTGGCAGCGATTAGACATATCATATTCAAAGATGAGAAAATAGATCCAGCCTACGGAGAATTCATTCTAACTTTATTGGAATTTATTCTTGAACATAATGTGTTTTCTTTTAACGGCTCCCACTTCCTCCAGGTACAGGGGGTAGCGATGGGGACATGCTGTGCCCCGTCGTATGCCAACCTGTACCTGGGGGAGTGGGAGCGGGCCTTCCTAGACGATGAGGACTTATCGATGTACACGGACCATATTCTTGCATGGCACCGGTACATCGATGACATCCTCATCGTCTGGGACGGCACCAGCTCACTTTTAGAGCAATGCCTTCTCAGAATGAACAGAAACACTTTTAATTTGAGTTTTACTATGTCATATCACACTCACTGTGTCCCCTTCTTAGATGTGGACTATAGAAACGATGTTGGACAAATGTCGACTCGTTTATATAGAAAACCAACTGCAGGAAACACCATCCTACACGCCACGAGTTTCCATCCTACACCGTTAGTAAAATCAATACCATATGGGCAATACCTGCGCATTAGAAGGAACTGCACAGATGAAAAAATTTTCCAAATAGAGGCTAATAAACTACGGACTCGCCTCCTACAAAGAGGATACTCTCATGCATCCTTAAAAAGATCATACCAGCAAGCATGCCTCCGCAACAGAGACCAACTCCTATATAATAAAAAATCCAGAGAAGAAACCAACCCCCTGAGAATTATCTCCAGATATAACAATCAACAAAAGCAGTTAAAAGCCATAGTAGAAAAATATTGGCATTTACTCACATACGATCCCCTGTTAGGACAATTCGTCCCAGAGAAACCACTTTTTACGTTTAAGAGAGCAACATCCATTAAGGATTGTATCACAAAGACCGAACTTGTAAGCGGTAACCCGCATTGCAAATACAAGGGAACCTTTATGTGTGGCTCCTGCCACTACTGTAAATACATGGCTACAGAGAAGAACCCCATTTTACCGAATGGGGATACCTTCCGACCAAAACACTTTGCGAACTGCAAAACCTTGGGGGTTATTTATCTTTTAATGTGTGAATGCTCTTGCTTCTATGTAGGCAAGACGAAACTTGAGTTTTGGAAACGTGCATACAGACATGTGCACAGTATGATGACGTGCGACCCAGATCTCCCCATGGGCCGACACGTCAGTACTGTGCACATGGGCAGATTCCCAAAAATCAAGTTTCTGATCCTGGATCGAATCCATCCGAGCCCGAGGGGGGGGGACTGGAATAAGTCCCTCCTTCAACTCGAGTCAAAATGGATATACAAGCTCCGAGCCACTCAGGCTCCAGGATTAAACAAAACTATCTGGTTTAAACCCTTTCTGGAGGGCTTCGTATCGGGGGGTATGGAAAAATAAACACCATTGCAGTCCAACACGCATTGGTTAATAACAACGCAGATGTCAACAATTACATTTATTATACTTATCTACATTCTAAGATATAAACAAACCCTAATCATTCAGCTGAATTAAATGACACACGTTAAATATATACATATCTGCTTGTATCTCTCCGAACAACCAATGTATTATATCTGGATCTAAGTTGAATTCTGTATACCTACTCCATGTACCTCTGCACATTTTGTGACAGATATTATGTATGGAGTGGGGTAAACCCATTATATGTTAAAAAGTTGTAGAACTATACCAATGTGTTGGATACTATAATGTATATACTGCAATGTATACACTGTATTATAAATAGGCACCGGCACACAAGGAATGTTATGTTGGGACTCTGCCATCTCTCACTTTCCTGCTTGGATATATAGGTTCCTTCCCCCCCCTATTAATAGGGGGAGACTTTATGCACTCTATAAAGGTTAACTAATAGGCTTAATATCCTCCCTTTTGTCCTAGATACCTTCAGATACCATGCCCTGCCTTACTGCAACATCAATTGACAGAAATTTCACAATGTTTTATCTTTGTAATAGACGGCTGTATGTCGAGTGGGCACTTGGACCCGTGGAACTGCCCGGCACGTAAGCCGCCCGCCCATCGGGGCGGTGCGGCGACGGGAAGGTAGGCCGTATCCCACGCCCTCCCTCCCCATTCAGCCTCATCCATTCGGCGGTGCGATGCCCATGGGAGGAGCTATCCGCCATCCTTCTCCACCCACTGGGCATGCGCGCTCCGACTTTGGGGCCGTACGTGCCGGCGGGGGGAGTGGGCGGGGCCGCGTCCTACGACATACATGTTATGTCTGGACGGGACCGCGCGCACACCGCTCGGGGGGCCAACCCTCCCCACAAACCTCCCACTCCTTACCAGCCAGCTGTTTTGGATAAACAGCTGATTGGGGGAGTGACTACACATATATAACCACACAGCTCAAACTTCTAAACCTCTGACAGCACCACCAGAGGAATAAACGGCTATACTCTCTCTGTAATACATAGGGATGGGCCCGGTGCTCGATGCGAACCCACGTTCGCATCGAGCACCGGGCGTTCGCTCGCTCGGCGAGCCCAGAACTATTTTGGCCGCTCGCATCACGTTCGTGTGATGCGCGCGGCCCCGCAATGCATTGCGGCCGGCGCGGCCGGCGCAGTGCATTGCTGGCTGATGATTGGCCAAGCATGCACTGTGACCCCGCATGCTTGGCCAATCACAGCCCCGGAAACTCGAAGAGCCATAATTGGCTACAGGCAGGACGCCTGTAGCCAATTACAGCTCAGGGGCTGTAGTACACGCCCCCCCCTATAAAAGGCCGCCACGCCGTCTGCGCCGGTCACATGCTGTTCCGGCGCAGATTGAGCAGGCTGATTCTGTGACACTCTGCTCGATTTAGTTAGGTAGAGAGATTCACTTACAGAAATTGAGTTAGATAGATTCAGTTACAAAGATTGATTGAGAAAGAGGGGCTTGTAGTGTGTTCGTGGCAGGCAGGCAGAGCTCCTATATTTTGTTACCAGAAGCACCTATAGGACTTGTAGTGTGTTCGTGGCAGGCAGGCAGAGCTCCTATATTTTGTTACCAGAAGCACCTATAGGACTTGTAGTGTGTTCGTGGCAGGCAGGCAGAGCTCCTATATTTTGTTACCAGAAGCACCTATAGGACTTGTAGTGTGTTCGTGGCAGGCAGGCAGAGCTCCTATATTTTGTTACCAGAAGCACCTATAGGACTTGTAGTGTGTTCGTGGCAGGCAGGCAGAGCTCCTATATTTTGTTCCCAGAAGCACCTATAGGACTTGTAGTGTGTTCGTGGCAGGCAGGCAGAGCTCCTATATTTTGTTCCCAGAAGCACCTATAGGACTTGTAGTGTGTTAGTCCCATCACACACACAGAGCTATATTTTGTTCCCAGAAGCACCTATAGGACTTGAAGTGTGTTAGTCCCATCACACACACAGAGCTATATTTTGTTCCCAGAAGCACCTATAGGACTTGAAGTGTGTTAGTCCCATCACACACACAGAGCTATATTTTGTTCCCAGAAGCACCTATAGGACTTGAAGTGTGTTAGTCCCATCACACACACAGAGCTATATTTTGTTCCCAGAAGCACCTATAGGACTTGAAGTGTGTTAGTCCCATTACACACACAGAGCTATATTTTCTTCCCAGAAGCACCTATAGGACTTGAAGTGTGTTAGTCCCATCACACACACAGAGCTATATTTTGTTCCCAGAAGCACCTATAGGACTTGAAGTGTGTTAGTCCCATCACACACACAGAGCTATATTTTCTTCCCAGAAGCACCTATAGGACTTGAAGTGTGTTAGTCCCATCACACACACAGAGCTATATTTTCTTCCCAGAAGCACCTATAGGACTTGAAGTGTGTTAGTCCCATCACACACACAGAGCTATATTGTGTTCCCAGAAGCACCTATAGGACTTGAAGTGTGTTAGTCCCATCACACACACAGAGCTATATTTTCTTCCCAGAAGCACCTATAGGACTTGAAGTGTGTTAGTCCCATCACACACACAGAGCTATATTTTGTTCCCAGAGGCACCTATAGGACTTGAAGTGTGTTAGTCCCATTACACACACAGAGCTATATTTTCTTCCCAGAAGCACCTATAGGACTTGAAGTGTGTTAGTCCCATCACACACACAGAGCTATATTTTGTTCCCAGAAGCACCTATAGGACTTGAAGTGTGTTAGTCCCATCACACACACAGAGCTATATTTTGTTCCCAGAAGCACCTATAGGACTTGAAGTGTGTTAGTCCCATCACACACACAGAGCTATATTTTCTTCCCAGAAGCACCTATAGGACTTGAAGTGTGTTAGTCCCATCACACACACAGAGCTATATTTTGTTCCCAGAGGCACCTATAGGACTTGAAGTGTGTTAGTCCCATTACACACACAGAGCTATATTTTCTTCCCAGAAGCACCTATAGGACTTGAAGTGTGTTAGTCCCATCACACACACAGAGCTATATTTTGTTCCCAGAAGCACCTATAGGACTTGAAGTGTGTTAGTCCCATCACACACACAGAGCTATATTTTCTTCCCAGAAGCACCTATAGGACTTGAAGTGTGTTAGTCCCATCACACACACAGAGCTATATTTTCTTCCCAGAAGCACCTATAGGACTTGAAGTGAAGTGTGTTAGTCCCATCACACACACAGAGCTATATTTTGTTCCCAGAAGCACCTATAGGACTTGAAGTGTGTTAGTCCCATCACACACACAGAGCTATATTTTGTTCCCAGAAGCACATATAGGACTTGAAGTGTGTTAGTCCCATCACACACACAGAGCTATATTTTCTTCCCAGAAGCACCTAGGACTTGAAGTGTGTTTCCCATCACACACACAGAGCTATATTTTGTCCCAGAAGCACCTATAGGACTTGAAGTGTGTTAGTCCCATTACACACACAGAGCTTATTTTCTTCCCAGAAGCACCTATAGGACTTGAAGTTGTTAGTCCCATCACACACACAGACATATTTTGTTCACAGAAGCAACTATAGGTCTTGAAGTGTGTTAGTCCCATCACACAGAGCTTTATTTTCTTCCCAGAAGCACCTACAGGACTTGAAGTGTGTTAGTCCCATCACACAGAGCTCCTCTATTTTCTTTGCAGAAGCACCCATAGGACTTCTAGTGTGTTAGTGGCATCACAGAGCTCCTATATATTCTTCTCAGCACCCACAGGACTTCTAGTGTGTTAGTGGCATCACACAGAGCTCCTCTATTTCTTTGCAGAAGCACCCAGAGCTCCTCTATTTTCTTTGCAGAAGCACCCATAGGACTTCTAGTGTGTTAGTGGCATCACACAGAGCTCCTCTATTTCCTTTGCATAAGCACCCACAGGACTTCTAGTGTGTTAGTGGCATCACACAGAGCTCCTCTATTTTCTTTGCATAAGCACCCACAGGACTTCTAGTGTGTTAGTGGCATCACACAGAGCTCCTCTATTTTTTTTGCAGAAGCACCCACAGGACTTCTAGTGTGTTAGTGGCATCACACAGAGCTCCTCTATTTTCTTTGCAGAAGCACCCACAGGACTTCTAGTGTGTTAGTGGCATCACACAGAGCTCCTCTATTTTCTTTGCAGAAGCACCCCACAGGACTTCTAGTGTGTTAGTGGCCTCACACAGAGCTCCTCTATTTTCTTTGCAGAAGCACCCACAGGACTTCTAGTGTGTTAGTGGCATCACACAGAGCTCCTCTATTTTCTTTGCATAAGCACCCACAGGACTTCTAGTGTGTTAGTGGCATCACACAGAGCTCCTCTATTTTCTTTGCATAAGCACCCACAGGACTTCTAGTGTGTTAGTGGCATCACACAGAGCTCCTCTATTTTTTTTGCAGAAGCATCCACAGGACTTCTAGTGTGTTAGTGGCATCACACAGAGCTCCTCTATTTTCTTTGCAGAAGCACCCACAGGACTTCTAGTGTGTTAGTGGCATCACACAGAGCTCCTCTATTTTCTTTGCAGAAGCACCCACAGGACTTCTAGTGTGTTAGTGGCATCACACAGAGCTCCTCTATTTTCTTTGCAGAAGCACCCACAGGACTTCTAGTGTGTTAGTGGCATCACACAGAGCTCCTCTATTTTCTTTGCAGAAGCACCCACAGGACTTCTAGTGTGTTAGTGGCATCACACAGAGCTCCTCTATTTTCTTTGCATAAGCACCCACAGGACTTCTAGTGTGTTAGTGGCATCACACAGAGCTCCTCTATTTTTTTTGCAGAAGCATCCACAGGACTTCTAGTGTGTTAGTGGCATCACACAGAGCTCCTCTATTTTCTTTGCAGAAGCACCCATAGGACTTCTAGTGTGTTAGTGGCATCACACAGAGCTCCTATATTTTCTTCTCAGCAGCACCCACAGGACTACCGACTACAATGGCTGGAAGACCGCCAAGGGGAGGCAGAGCGTGCAGAGCCAAGAACACAGGGCAGGCAGGCTCTGTTTCTAGTGGACGTGGCCGTGGACGTGGACGTGGTCGTGCATCGTCATCAGCACGTGGCCATGGGACACGCGCGTCTTTGTTTTCGGCAGCTGGACATGTGGAGCCGCATCATGCTGAAGGCTTGGTAGAATGGATGACCAAGCCCTCCTCATCCTCCTCATCCTCTCTCACCCAGGCTCAGGGTACTGACAGAGCATCATCAGCCACCCCTTCCCTAGACCCACCATGTCCTCCTGAGGAGTCCCCCGAACTCTTTGAGCACAGTGTTGGGTACATGCTCCAGGAGGATGCCCAACGATTCGAAGGCTCGGATGACGATACCCAGCTTGAGGAATCTGGCAGTACTGTTCCACCAGCTGCAGCTTACTGCCAGGTTTGCTCTAGTGGTGAAGAGGGAGGGGATGATGAGGTCACTGACTCCACGTGGGTGCCTCAAGGGAGAGAGGATGAGGAGGAGGACGAGGAGGAGGAGGATGCGGCGTCACATGTCCAACGAGGCAGGATGCCCCCTGGAGGCCAGGTAGAGGCCAGCACAGCAACTGTACAACACCGCAGAGCTCCGCCTGTGCAGGGCGCTGCCTCTGCACGTTATCAGAAAAGTTCTTTGGTGTGGGCCTTTTTTGAGACGAGTGCAGCAGATCGCACCACTGCTATTTGCAATATTTGTCTCAAGCGTATCTCGCGTGGCCAAAACATCAGCCGCTTGGGCACCACAAGCATGACCAGACATATGGCGACCTGCCATGCAGCTCGTTGGCAGGCACAAATAAAAGACCCACACCAAAGAACTAAGCGGACCTCTCCTTGCTCCTCCTCAGCTGGGATCTCCATCCCCACTACACCTTCAGTCCTCTCTGAAAGCTGCTCTGAGAGGACTGAAGGTGTAGAATTCGGTGTGTCACAACCAAGTACTTGCAGTACACCGACGTCCGATTGCAGCAGGCAAATTTCCCTGCCCCAGCTGCTGGACCGTAGAAAGAAGTACACTCCCAGCCATCCACATGCCCAGGGGTTGAATGCTAGCCTTGCTAAATTGCTAGCACTTCAACTGCTGCCTTTTCAGTTGGTAGACTCGGCCCCCTTCCGTGAGTTTGTTCAATGTGCGGTTCCTCAGTGGCAGGTTCCCAAACGCCACTTTTTCTCGCGGAAGGCGATTCCGTCTCTCTACCGGCATGTGGAGGGCAATGTCCATGCCTCGCTGGACAGGGCGGTCAGCGGTAAGGTGCATATTACCGCTGACTCATGGTCCAGCAGGCATGGACAGGGACGGTACCTTTCTTTCACGGCCCATTGGGTCACTCTATTGGCAGCTGGGAGGGATGCAGGACAAGGTGCAGTAGTGTTGGAGGTTGTTCCGCCACCACGCCTCCAAAACGCGACTACTGCTACTGGTTGTGACACACCTCTCTCCTCCACCCCCTCCTCTTCTTCTTCCTCCAGTGCTCTGTCCTTGGAACCAGCGGTGCTCCGTAGGCGTACAAGGGGCTACGCAAGTACGCAGGCAAAAAGATGCCATGCCGTGCTTGCGCTGGTGTGTTTGGGGGACAGGAGCCACACTGGGCCAGAGGTTCTGGCAGCTCTGCAGGGGCAGGCCGAGAGGTGGTTGACGCCACGTCAGCTTAAGCCAGGAATGGTCGTTTCTGACAATGGCACCAACCTCCTCTCCGCCCTGCGACAGGGGCAGCTCACCCATGTGCCCTGCATGGCTCACGTCCTCAACCTGGTGGTGCAGCGGTTCTTGGGCAGGTTCCCAGGCTTACAGGATGTCCTGAGGCAGGCCAGGAAAGTCTGTGTGCATTTCCGCCGATCTTATAATGCCAGTGCTCGGCTGACTGAGCTGCAAAAGGAGCTGAACCTGCCCAAGAACCGCCTAATATGTGACATGCCCACCAGGTGGAACTCAACGTTGGCCATGCTGCAGCGACTGCACACGCAGCAGAGGGCCATCAATGAGTACCTTTGCGACTACGGCACCAGGACAGGGTCAGGGGAGCTTGGTTTTTTTTCCCCACGTCAGTGGAGCATGATCAGGGATGCATGCACTGTCCTCTCACCATTTGAGGAGGCCACGAGGATGGTGAGCAGTGACAGTGCATGCATCAGTGACACTGTCCCTCTTGTCCACCTGTTGGAGCATACGCTGCGTGGGATAATGGACAGGGCACTTGAGGCAGAACAGAGGCAGGAAGAGGAGGACTTCCTTGCCTCTCAAGGCCCCCTTTATCCGGACAGTGTTCCTTCTGTCCCACCCATCACACAGGAAGAGGAGGAGGAGGAGGAGGAGGAGGATTGTGTGAGCATGGAGGTGGAGCCTGGCACTCAGCATCAGCAGCAGCAGTCTTTTAGGGATGATGTACAGTCCCAACAAACCAGTGGACTTGTACGTGGCTGGGAGGAGGTGGCTGGCGATCATGTCATCCTCAGTGACCCAGAAGACTCCGGACCGAATGCCTCAGCTAACCTACGCTGCATGGCCTCCCTGATCCTGCAAAGCCTGCGGAAGGATCCTCGTGTTCTTCGGATCAAGGAGAGGGACCATTACTGGCTGGCCACTCTCCTTGATCCGCGGTACAAGGGTAAGGTTGCGGACCTTATCTTGCCGTCGCAGAGGGAGCAGAGGATGAGACATCTCAGGGAGGCCTTGCAGAAAGGTCTGTGCAACGCGTTCCCAGAAACTGGGAGGCTACAAACTCCTGGTCCTGGGCGACGAGTTGCTGAGGCTTCGGTCAGTGGCAGAAGGAGCGGTGGGGAAGGTGGACGTCTGACCGATGCGTTCAGACAATTTTTTAGTCCGCAGCCCCAAGGTATGATCGGTTCCAGCAACCATCGCCAGCGTCTGATATACATGGTGCAGGAATACCTTGGGGCAAGGTCAGACTTGGACACCTTTCCCACCGAAAATCCTCTGGCTTACTGGGTCCTGAGGATGGATCACTGGCCAGAGCTTGCACAGTATGCAATTGAGCTACTGGCCTGTCCTGCCTCCAGCGTTCTTTCCGAATGCACATTCAGTGCTGCTGGAGGATTTGTGACTGATCATAGGGTGCGCCTGTCCACCGCCTCGGTTGATCGACTGACATTCATCAAAATGAATCAGTCTTGGATCACCACCAGCTACCAGGCACCTGAGGCGGATATAACCGAATAATTTTTAATGTCACATCCCTTCAAGACTGCCTATGCTGATGCTGAGTGACTGTCCTCTTATGTTCACTGACTATCCTCTTCCTCCTCCTCAATGATCCATGCCACCACACCAGTGCCTAAGGCACAATTTTTCAGCCCCTGTTTAACAGGGGCGTGTACTTCCAATTTTTTAAAAAAATGCTTCGCAACACGTGTGACTGCTGTGCTCCAAGTACAGTCTCTGTGAGGGGTTGCAGTGTTGTGGCACCAGCACCAGTGCCAAAGGCACAATTTTTCAGCCCCTGTTTAACAGGGGCGGGTACTTACAATTTTTTTAAAAAAATGCTTCGCAACACGTGTGACTGCTGTGCTCCAAGTACAGTATCTGTGAGGGCCGGGTTGCAGTGTTGTGGCACCAGCACCAGTGCCTAAGGCACAATTTTTCAGCCCCTGTTTAACAGGGGCGGGTACTTACAATTTTTTAAAAAAATGCTTCGCAACACGTGTGACTGCTGTGCTCCAAGTACAGTATCTGTGAGGGCCGGGTTGCAGTGTTGTGGCACCAGCACCAGTGCCTAAGGCACAATTTTTCAGCCCCTGTTTAACAGGGGCGGGTACTTACAATTTTTTAAAAAAATGCTTCGCAACACGTGTGACTGCTGTGCTCCAAGTACAGTATCTGTGAGGGCCGGGTTGCAGTGTTGTGGCACCAGCACCAGTGCCTAAGGCACAATTTTTCAGCCCCTGTTTAACAGGGGCGGGTACTTCCAATTTTTTTAAAAAATGCTTCGCAACACGTGTGACTGCTGTGCTCCAAGTACAGTATCTGTGAGGGCCGGGTTGCAGTGTTGTGGCACCAGCACCAGTGCCTAAGGCACAATTTTTCAGCCCCTGTTTAACAGGGGCGGGTACTTACAATTTTTAAAAAAAATGCTTCGCAACACGTGTGACTGCTGTGCTCCAAGTACAGTCTCTGTGAGGGGTTGCAGTGTTGTGGCACCAGCACCAGTGCCTAAGGCACAATTTTTCAGCCCCTGTTTAACAGGGGCGGGTAATTACAAATCTTGATCTAATAGTTCACAGCAGGGCCCATTCCTGCGCCCACCAAGAGTAACTATGAGGGCCTGCAGTCTTGTGGCAACACCGTCCACCACCACCGCCAAAGGCCCAATTTTTCTGCCCTGTTCATCAGGTGCTTGCAATTACAAATCTTGATCTAATAACTCACAACAGGGCCCATTCCTGCGCCCACCAAGAGTAACTGTGAGGGCCTACAGTCTTGTGGCAACACCGTCCACCACCACCGCCAAAGGCCCAATTTTTCTGCCCTGTTCATCAGGTGCTTGCAATTACAAATCTTGATCTAATAACTCACAGCAGGGCCCATTCCTGCGCCCACCAAGAGTAACTGTGAGGGCCTACAGTCTTGTGG
This sequence comes from Lithobates sylvaticus, assembly GCA_028564925.1. Classification (NCBI taxonomy): domain Eukaryota; kingdom Metazoa; phylum Chordata; class Amphibia; order Anura; family Ranidae; genus Lithobates; species Lithobates sylvaticus. Next base: position 92,658,366 of record CM053028.1, read on the forward strand.
CAACACCGTCCACCACCACCGCCAAAGGCCCAATTTTTCTGCCCTGTTCATCAGGTGCTTGCAATTACAAATCTTGATCTAATAACTCACAGCAGGGCCCATTCCTGCGCCCACCAAGAGTAACTATGAGGGCCTACAGTCTTGTGGCAACACCGTCCACCACCACCGCCAAAGGCCCAATTTTTCTGCCCTGTTCATCAGGTGCTTGCAATTACAAATCTTGATCTAATAACTCACAGCAGGGCCCATTCCTGCGCCCACCAAGAGTAACTGTGAGAGCTTACAGTCTTGTGGCAACACCGTCCACCACCACCACCACCCCCAATTTTTCTGCCCTGTTCAACAGGTGCATGCAATTACAAATCTTGATCTATTAACTCATAGCAGGGCCCATTCCTGTGCCCACCAGTCTTGTGGCTACACCAACATCTAATAGGGCAAATTTCTGCAGAGTATATACGCCAGGCCCCTACTTTCAAACATCCAACTTACAAACGACTCCTACTTGCAAATGGAAAGAGAAAACAGGAAGTGAGAGGAAATCTACCCCTAGGAAGGGAAATTCTATCCTGTTAGATTTAATTTGGGAAAAAGGTATCTCCTCTCTACTGATACTTTATCACCAATCCTTGTTTCAATTAAAACCCCACTTTTCCAAAAACATTTGTCATTGGGACGGAAAGTGAGGTGACATGTTCTGAACAGATGTGCAAAGACAGCAAATGTTACAGGGGTGATAACCCCTCCCTATGTTCTCCAAAAAGCTTAAAAATAGATTTTTTTGGGATGGAGCTACACTTCATAATGTACCTGTTCAGATTCTACTTAAGAACAAACCTAAAGCCGCAAGTGGTTTTAAATGGCTTCTTTTTTTCCTTTACAAATGTCATTTTGTGCAAGGACAGTTCTAAACACGGGAAACACATGCCACTTCACAGGCATACTTTAGACACCCCCCAGGTACCATATTTAAAGGAAAATTTCACTTTTTTTTTTTCACTTTATGCATCATTAAAATGACTGCTCCCGAAAAAACGTTAGTTTTTAAAAGTTCTTTTTGCATTGATATATGTCCCCTGGGGCAGGACCCGGGTCCCCAAACCTGTTTTATGACATTAACATGCATATTGGCCGTTGTAATTAGCACTTTTGATTTCGAACGTTCGCGTCCATTATAACGTATAGGGTTCGAAAATTCGCGCGAACTTTCGGTCCGTTCGAAGGTTCTGGTTCGAACCGAACCCGGGGGTGTTCGGCTCATCCCTAGTAATACACAAGGTATGTGCTCACTAATACCCTATGGCTAATATATATGGCTTGTTCTTACTGTTACCACTACTCTATGGACAATATACTTTACTTTTCCGTCGCACTACTTTTTTGATGGAAATTTAGCTTATAGTCCAAAAGGTTTTTTTAATGCCTCAGCGACATAGCACACAAATATTGTCTGCTTAAGCATTAATATAGAGCCCTCCTGCTTGGACTCATTAGCCAACAATTTATATGTAAGAACCACCTTTAAGCCCTATTATCCATATCAAATGAATGTGGGTTCACCTGTCTTTCCTAAATAATATATGTTTACAAGTAAAGAGGGTATAAGTCCTACCCTGCTTTACACTACTTGGTAGCTACTATACAACCTATAATTATTACTTCTTTTTTACAGAGGTTTGATTGGGTTTATTTTGTTGACCCCAGCAGAACCAAGGTCCTCACCCGCTCGACTCCTCCCAGCCTCTCGAAATTCGCAACAATTATACCCTATGGGGACATTTTGATCTCACAGTGTCTTGAAGCTTCGATACACTTAGACCACTCTCCACGTGAGAACAAAATATACTATTGCCTATGTGAAAAGCGAGGTTCTGTTTGCGACCTAACCACCCCTTGTTGTGCCGATGCTTTTTTTCTATATCCTGTTTTTATAAAGGGGGAACAACCCGTCCCATCTCTGCATCAATACACACGTATAAATTATAGACCCTACACTACGACCACTGAAGAAGGAGGAATCTGCCCACTCCGAAACGCGTCTGGTCTAATGTTACATATAAGGCTATATATACTGTTTTGATGCAATTTTATTGTATATGTCATATATGACCCCTATGTTCCTTTTTAAATTTTCTATACTTTAATAAACATTTTGTTACTACCTTTACAATTTATATACTTTTCTTTGGGAAAGCATAGTAGTGCCAATCAAAAGTCCACAAACCCAGGGGGGAAAAAAAAACCTTTTTCTGCTCAGATCCATTGGGTGGAGACTTTGGTGCCCTCTCAAAAGAAAATGTGTTCGAGAACAACCGGCTGCATGTGAACTGTATATGGAGGGAAGTGAGGCCCCGTCTAAGATATCACTGGTATCCGTGGAAATATTTTACCTGTCTGATTGGAGGTCCCAGGAGTAGAAATTCCTTGCTTGGATAGTAGTGGAGTCACATATTATATACAAGCTCATCTAGACCTGTAGGGGTCTTTATCTTAGATGAGAGGCTGGGGTAAACCACTGGCGCACTACGGATCGTGGAAGTTGTACATGATCCGGATTTATTGGATTCTATCTTTCTTCACACAAGCACCTTCATTTATGAACTTTTTCTTATTGAGCACTTTATTTATAGATTGCATTGTCACTTTAAATACCGTGACACCTCTATAGGGGGTGAAGATTACGTCATTGGATGTTTGGATGTTTATTTACTGCGCTGTCACTTTTGTATTTTGCACTTTATGATTAATTGAAGATTCATTCAATGTTATTGCTCATTGAGTGAGCGGCACATATACCTATATTATAATGAAAAATCGTTTTAGTTTCATTTGTTTTTTGTTTTTTCTTTTCATTTTTCGGGTCATTCGTTATGATCGAAATTAGTTATATTATGTTAGTTATTATTAGTAGAATAAATTCGTAACTTTAGGAAAAATTTTAATTTCAAAGTCTGAAAATTAGAGAATTCGAAAATTTGGAAATTGGAATATTCGGAAATTCGAAAATTTGAAAATCCAAAAATAAGAACGAAAATCCGAAAATTCAAAAGAACGAAAATCCGAAAATCTAAAAATTGGAAAATCCAAAAATCCAAAGTAATAACTAACTAATAATAACTTACTATTAAATTATTAACAAATTAATAAAAATAAATAATAATATTAAAAAAATATTATTATTTATTCATTACGTTCCATTCGTTTAGATGTGGCCTCAGTTTTTTTGGATAGTTCGTAAGTTTGGATAAATTCGTATATGTTTTACGTTCACTAACAGACAAATTTGAAAGAAAATTCAAATACCTATAACAGGGGTCTTCAAACTACGGCCCTCCAGTTGTTTAGGAACTACAATTCCCATCATGCTTAGTCATGTCTGTGAATGTCAGAGTTTTACAATGCCTCATGGGATGTGTAGTTCTGCAACAGCTGGAGGGCCGTAGTTTGAGGATCCCTGACCTATAAATAATAATAATAATAGTAATAGATATTATTAGTAAGTTATTTCGTATTTTTGAATTTTCGGGTTTTCAAATTTTTGGATTTTCATTCTTATTTTTGAATCTTCGAATTTTCGACATTCCAGATTCCCAAATTGTAGTTTTCGGAAAAAATACCCATTCTTTGACAGTGCAATGTATCATGCTCCCTCATACCAACACCATACATTTTGCAATAACAGCCACAGAAGAGTAAAAATCAGGGAACCACAAGAGAGGTGGGTATAAGATGGGTGGCCATTACACAGACCATGTCAGTTCACACTGAATGAGTAAGATGACAGGGCCCCTTTAAGCTCTCAGAAAACACGCCCTCCTTGTTAAGAAGGAGCCAGGGAGTCTATGCACACTCTGCAGGCAATGATAGATTTGGGTTTGAGTTGATTAAGAACAACAGTTTAGTTAATCTGTCATTGGGGTCAGCTCTGTAAGCAAAATTAGCCTTTGATTTGAATGGTTAAACAAAAACTTAATTTTGCTCACTTTGCTGGCATTTTAGCAAAATGCATTGGAGTCAATTAGAGGTTGATTTTCTGAACTCATCTGCTCATCCCAATTTTTTAATGCTGCAAATAGTGCTGTTAAAGCAGAACTCCATCAATAAATAACAAGATTAAAAAACAGCCTATTAAAAGATAAGATAAAAAAAAAACATATTTGGCTATAAACGTCATCTTTAATCCAGATATTTCACTGCATTAGTGTTTTTCTGCAACTAGATATCCTCATTCTAATGGTTTAGAATCATTCTTTCTACTTCGTCTAAGCTCGGATCATCATGGGCCTTCCTCAGCCTGTGACTAGACATTTTCCATCCGAAAAAAAATTTGAACAGATTTTTCATTATTCGAAGTTTCAGATGTATCCGAATCTCAGTACAAACTAATTTTACTATATAACGAAATTAAATTAGTCCAAAATTGAATTGAAATTCGACAGGAATTTTAAATCAAATTCCATTCAAATTTGAAAGGGGATTCAAACTGTAAACATATTGCTGAAATCAAAGACTGTGTGTCTTATTAGTGTACCAATTTGAAATAATGTTGTTGTTTAAGCCAAAGGTGAGTTAAAGATTGATTTTAATCATTTGGTGAAGATTTTTCTTTTGTTTGTTCACTTTCCATGAGTAAAATTGATAAAAAAAGAAACCAGTAAAATATATTTATTTGAAATCCTTTGTACTTGATAGGGTTGCTCTGATACCCATACTAGTATCGGTATTGGTACCGATACCGAGCATTTACACGACTACTTGTACTCCGATGCTTGAACTGATACCTGGCAGGAGGCCAGTACACCTGGTGTCCTCAGTGTAGCAGAGGGGGCCAGGCAGCCTCACAGATTATCGGTGCGGCGGTGGGGGCAGTTACAAGCACAGATCTAACTGTATAGCTTTTTTGACAGCTGTTTTTCCTCCTCTCCCTCCCGCGGCTGTCAGGGAGATCGGTGCTTGTAACTAACCCCACCACCACAACGATCATCCCCGATTGCCCCCTGTGTCCTCCTCGGCTCCCCGGGGACCTCCTCCAGTCCCCCCATCCCAGATCTGTCAGGATGGAGAGCGGAGGAAGGAGCCGGTAAATATGTCATTTACTGGCTCCTTCCTTTTTAGAATGAACTAAAAAAGGGGTATCAGTACAACCCCAGTACTTGACATTATTTTTGCTCAGCTGGCTAAAACTTGTGCAAAAGTATTGTAAATAATAAAATGTTGACAGTAAGATATTACTTTTATTAATTAGAACACTTCACCTATTTTGAATAAACTTATTATTAATACAAACAAGATCAATGTGTATAAATAACAACTAAATGTTTGGTCACTCTGACTGAACTCCAGAGATCCTGTGTGAAGATGTGACAATTTTCAAGAATGACAACTATCACTGCAGGTCTCCACTGATGTAGCGTTTATTATGGCAGAGTGGCCAGGGACGGATCCGAGAAATTAGTTGCAGGTGAGCGGCGGGCCAGTCTGCGGGTGAGTGAGCTGGCGGATTGGCTGGTGGGCAGGCAGCTCAGGGGATGGGTGAGAGAGCGGGCGGCTCAGTGGGTGAGCAGGCGGGGGGCTCGGTGGGTGGGCAAGTGAGCAGGCGGGTGGCTCTGTGGGTGAGCGGACAGGCCAGTCGGCAGGTGAGCGGGCGGCTGGCCAATCAGCGGGCCGGTGCATGGGGGAGCAGAGAGATGTTATCATCTCTCACTGCCCGCACCGCTCTGCATCCCTGCAGTTCCGCTCTCACTGTGCAGGCAGCCACAGGCAGCAGAGAGATTACATCATCTCTCTGCTGCCTGACTTTACTCTGGGATACAGGAAGTGACAATCCCCACCTTAGCAGGAAAGTGACAATTGTAGAAGGCAAGTGACAATCCACAATGTGTGGCAGGTGATGTGGCAACTGACAATCTGCAACGTGTGGCAGGTGACGTGGCAAATGACAATCTGCAATATGTGGTAGGTGACGTGGCAAGTGACAATCCGCAACATGTGGCAGGTGACAATCTGCATCTGGTGACAGGCGACATGGCAAGTGACAATGCGCAACGTGTGGCAGGTGACGTGGCAAGTGATAATGCGCAACGTGTGGCAGGTGACGTGGCAAGTGACAATCCGCAACATGTGGCAGGTGATGTGAAAAGTGACAATCTGCATCTGGTGACAGGCGATATGGCAAGTGACAATTTGAAACTTGTGGCAGGTGACTTGGCAAGTGACAATCCGCATCTGGTGGCAGGCGACGGTGGCAAGTGACACACTCGGGGCTCCAACTGATTCTGCATTATGGTGAGTTGAACCATTTCATTTTATATAACAATGTAATAATAGAAATAATGCACTTCAATCATCCTGACACCATATCAACTATGGTGCCAGGATGATTAAAGTGCCAACACCAGCCATTTCCCCAATAAATTGCCCGCAAAAAAAGTGCCCCTCCCGAGACTAGACTCTCTGGATCCACCCCTGAGAGTGGCTCGATGAAGATGGAAGCCTCTGCTCATTGCAAAACACATTAAAGTCTTCTTGAGTTTTTCAAAAAAAGCACCTGTGAGGAAAAAGAATAATCTCTGGCCTGAAGAAAGAAATATAGAACTTTTTGCCTCAATTGTAAATGTTATTTATGTAGGAAACTATTTCAGCAGCCACATTCGATCGAAAAATTCTACATTTTTTGATTTGCTTCAATTGTTTCCAATCGAAAAAAAAATCAGGAAAATCAAAGACTATTCGAAAATAATAAAGGAAACAAATTCCAAATACGAATTCCAAAAACAAATTCAACGAATCAACCAAATTTAACAAAACTAAATAAATAGATTAACGAATCTAATCGGAATTAAACAACATTTTTCCTCATGCACATCTACCTGTGACTGTATAGTGAAAGCAGGACAGTATAGTGATGAGGTCATTTTTTTTTCACTCTGCTGCTCCTTGTCAGCACATAGACTGATTGGCTCCTTGTATTATTTCTTCCTCTCACACACCAACCCTACTGTATAGAGGCTGATGCCAGGACAAACTACTTGGAAGGGATCTTTAAGGAACCAAACATAACACAAATGTAAATATAAAAACTCTTATGTTTATTTGTACAAAAGGAATAAAAACAAGGACAAATCGTTAAAATACAGCATGGTTCTGAAAAATAGACCATCGAAGATATAGTCATCATGTCCCATGTATGCAATGACGTTGTTTTTGTACATGCATAGAAATCCCAAAGCGTTTCAACTCCAAAGACTCTTCTTTAGGGAGAAAAGACTTGCTGATTTCTAAAATACAAACATAGATCAAAAATAGCATAAAAACACTATAAATTATATAACATAAATCTCAAGTTGTCAAATATCACAAGAAATGGTGCAAACAAATAGAAGGAAAGATCTCTGCCTAAATCAGTCTCACGTCGCTCTTTTTGCCCCCGTTGTATTCATATCGGTGTACGCCATAAGGCGGAAATAGCTGTTTTTTCCTCTATGCCCATGTGGAAAGTGACTATAATGTAAGTGATTTTATATTTATCAATCAGCTGCTGCACTTGTAGAGGAAAGTGGCAGGGTCCGCATCCCTTTAGATGTGATTTCCTATTGGAGTACCCCACCAAACATTACATTTCTGTTGCAGGGGATACCCAAAATCTACCTTGTATCTTAGTGCAGACTTCTGGGAAAATCAATAAGCCAATTACACAAGCAGGAAATTACATACACATACCATCAGTGTACAGAACAAATCCAGGCTGCCATATTGCATTGCATTTTACATAAAATTACAGTACTGCAGATAGAAAACTAAAGGAATTTTTTTTTTATATGTATCAATTATCCAATGAGCAGGGCCTCTGATTCCTTCTACCAAATTGTATTGTAACTGTAATGTCTGCCTTCATTTTGTAAAGCGCTGAGCAAACTGTTGGCGCTATATAAATCCTGTATAATAATAAAAATAATTACAATATGACTTGTTAAGCAGTTGTATAAGCAATATACATTGTTTTTTTTTGCTATTTTTTCCCACGAAAATGGAGCATGCCTTAATTGTGTGGCATAATACGTGTAGGTAGGGTGCGGTGCACTGGAATAATACACTCAGGGGGAGATTTTCTAAAACTGGAGCACTCAGAATCTGGTGCAGCTGTACAGGATAGCCAATCAGCTTCTAACTTCAACTTGTTCAGTTAACCTTTGGCAATAAAACCTGGAAGCTGATTGGTTTCTATGCACAAGTGCACCAACCTTTGCTCTCTCTAGCTTTAGTAAATAACCCCCTCAGTCCCATCGCAATGAAAGAACTTTTATTGAAATAATTCAGACAGTTCACAAATAACACGGTGGGAAGGCAGCCCAACGGGTAACACTTACAGTTCCAACAGTGTGTAGAGAGTCGGATGGAGCCGAACTGACAGCTCCTGTATGGAGGGGAAGAATGCTGCCTGACTGTCTTGTGCCCAAACAAGCAGGTGTCCAGAGAAGTTTTGAGCCCTAAGCTTCCCTTTCTTGTCAGGAGCCTTTCCCTGCCGCTAGTGCTGTCCCTACCAGGCCTGGTCCCTACTCTACCAACTTGCAAATGCATGCCAAACCTGGGAGCTAGGGCCTTAAAAAGGCTGTCTGGCCCAAGATGGCCACCAGAGTCACATGGAGTGGTAGCATCAAATGGAATAGCTTCCCCAGTGACCCAAAAAACCCCAGAGAGGAACCCTGCAGTGCAGCTCAGGAAGAGTGCCACCTACCACCATCCGCATGCATTAACACAATATACCAATGTAAATCTTCCCTCAATGATGTATTAATGAGTATCATTTATGTCTGCCTAGGGTTTAGCTTTAATAAAAAATAAATAAATAATACAACAAATAAGAATTAGGTCTCATTCAAATGGCCATTGCTGGCTGTAAACCACCAAGTTCAGCATATTTCTGTAGTGAGTAGAGCCGGTGTTTCTGATTAGCAGAAGACAGGAAGCCTGTATATGTTAGGATGACACTGCCCACGGCTGTCTGCATGTAAATGCTGAAGGAGAAGACTGTTTGTGTCCAGAGCCGCTCATCTGCCCCTAACCACACAGGTAACCTCTCCATATGCAATTACATGCAGACAGCTGGAGAATCTCTCAGCCTATCATTGATTTGAACAAACTGAATTGCAACCAATCAGAAACACCTGACTGTACCTGCCATAGAAATACACTGGTCTGGGTGATGTATGGCCAGGAATGGCCATATGAATGATTTATAATATTCATGTGGACTAAAATTTTTCTTTGTTTTTGTTTTTTTGTTTTTTAGTTCAATAAAGTTTTATTGTAAGAATAACAGCTTACAAAAAATCCAAATAACCGTGAGTACAATCAATCAGTACATTTAGCATACATAGTCATGAATTTTTAAGACAAGGGGGAAAAATAAGTTAGGGTTCTCTAGCACAACCCTGGCCGCTTAACATAGCGGGATAAGTCAACTTGGTAATTTATATGGAGCCTAGGTCAGTGCATTGAGCTGCATACAAGGAAAATTAAAAAAAAAACTGAAATGGAGGGTGGAGAGGGGGAGAGGGACTGGACAAGAAGTAAGGGGCGGTGAGAGAGAACCTTTTGGTGAGAGAGCCTAGCGACCGGTTCGATATCATAGTGAGTATAAAAATCATTAGTACCTATAGGCAGAAAGCAGTATGCCACAAAAGTAAGTATTCAATTCATGCTATAACCTTCTAGAGGTGATAAGTAGTAACTGTCCCAATTATCGTGGCCGTTTCAACCAGTATCAAGTTGTACATCAGAGTACCGAAATACCACCCATGGCGACCATATGTTGTTAAATTTGTCAGTGGATTCCCTGGCAATGGAGATCGTTTCCTCCATGTAGTATATATCTCTTATAGAATTAAACCATTCTGGGATGGAGGGAATGTCCTTCGACTTCCAGTGCCTTGGAATCAGGATTTTTGCTGCATTCAGCAGGTGTCTCGTCAAGGACTTTTTATAACGTTTCATAGAGCAACCCGCAATGTGCAATATACAGCACATAGGGGTAAGAGGGATTTTTGTGTCTGTAATGGATTTGATTAGTTCACACATCTTATTTCAGAAGGGCTTCAATGTGGGACAATCCCACCAGATGTGAATTAATGTGTCTTTATCTTGTTCACATCTCCAGCAGGAGTCCGAGGACAGTGGGTACCACTTTTTCACCTTAACCGGTGTTGCATACCATTGTGTTAACAATTCATAGGACATTTCTTGCAATTTTGTTCCAATGGAACATTTGTGTGCAAAAATTGAGGCTTGTCGCCTTTGTTTGTCGGTAAGATTTGTTTTTTAACCACTTTACGACCGCCGTATTGTAGCTAGCTTTACTGCTACAGGGTGGCCTTTGTGTGCAGGATATATATGTATGTATGTATATATATGTATATATATATATATATATATATATATATATATATATATATATATATGTAATCCCTCAGTTCCGGGTCGTGGTGCAAAGTGTGCCATTGCTGGCTCGCTCCTGCTGTGGTTCTACACTCGATGTCCGCCAGCACCTGCCAATTGTTCAGTACACAGGCAGAACGGCAATCTGCCTATGTAAACAAGGCAGATTGCCGTTCTGTCAGTAAGGAAGGCATGGATCCTGTGTTCATGCAAAACAGGGAAACACTGGCTAGGCACACAGGTCTTTTGATCACTACTGATGTTAATCCCTTCCCAACCAGTGTCATTAGTACAGTGACAGTGTATATTTTTAGCACTGATCACTGTATTAGTGTCACTGGTTCCCAAAAAGTGTAAAAGGTGTCAGTTAGTGTGTGATTTGTCCGCCACAATATCGCAGTCCCGCTATAAATCGCTGCTCGCCACCATTACTAGTAAAAAATATAAATAAATAAAAATTCCATAAATATATTCCATAGTTTGTAGATGCTATAACTTTAACAAAAATATGTAGAAGAATACATATTGGCCTAAATTGATGAAGAAATTAGATTTTTTTTTTTTATTGGATATATTTATATAATAATATATATTTAAATCAGAAAGTAAAAAATATTGTTCTTTTTTCTTTTTAAATTGTTGGTCTTTTTTACTATAACTTTTATGCAAACCAATCAGCATATGCTTATTGGGATTTTTTTTTTTACCAAAAATACATATTGGCCTAAACTGAACAAGAAATTAGATTGTATACATTTTTTATTGGATATTTTTTATATCAGAAAATAAAAAAATATATATACTTTTTTCAAAATAGTCGTTTATTTTTATGTTTATAGCGCTAAAAATAAAAACCGCAGAGGTGATCAAACACCACCAAAATAAAGCTCTATTTGTGGAAAAAAAATCTTCCGGAGATGAAGTGGTTATATACTGGACTGTCCCAGGGTGTTTGAGAGCAGATCATACTGTACTTGGTGTAATTGACCATACAGGAAGATCAGGTCTAATCATAGGTTGCATGTTACATTGTTTTTTTCATAGAGTACCTGAACCAGTCTCCGGGATAAGCTCTGCATTACACACACTCATATGCTACTAATTCCCTCTTCTTCACAGCTAAAAGAGGCTGGATTTTGCTGTCTTCAGCTCTGTGTAAGCTGGCAGTGACCCATCTTCTGTAAACAACACATTTCCTTCTCTTCCCAGAGCAGACTGAGCTGCACAACTTATTGAGTCTTTGAAATGGCTGGGATGCTGAAAGCTTGTCGCTGGCATTGATAAGGTTTGGCCGCACTTTTGAGTCGCTGTGGTTTGACTCATGACAAGAACTAATGGGACGCTTCTTGATAAGCCCAGCACACATGAACCAGTCTATTGAGCTTTTATCTGTATAATGTCCTTTCTTTATTTGATGACTTGTTACAAGTGGACACTGGGCATTTTGTACTTTTCTTGTTAATTGCTTAGGAAGGCCATAGATTATGCAATTTTCTTTCTTTCCACTAGATGTGATACTGAGAAACTGAAGTTTCCATTGCTGGATAAAAAAAATATGGGACCTCTTTAATAAACAGTACAGAAAAAAAAAAAGGAAGCCGTGCTGAACTTGGCATCCAGTCACATTTTATTTGTTATTTTCTAGTGCTGCGTAGAAACCATAAACTGTGTTTGTGTATTGCAAGAAGTTGAAAATTATTGTTGAATCCTCCAGGGGGTGCACATGGCACTTGGTCCCGTTCAAATCTATGCAGTGGTCGCAGTTGAGTTAGCATGGTCGATAGCTTGCCCCCACCAAACCCCTTGCTGTCCAACCATGCTGCTACTTAAAGCGGAGGTTCACACAAAAATTGATCCTCCGCTTTTCGGAACCCTCCCCCCCTCTGGTGTCACATTTGGCACCTTTCAGGGGGAGGGGGGTGCAGATACCTGTCTAAGACAGGTATTTGCACCCACTTCCGGGCATAGACTCCCACGGGAGTCTATGCCTCTTCCCGTCCCCCCGGGCTGTCTGCTGGGACACACACGGGTCCCAGGAGATAGTGGGGCCAGTTTGGATGCGCAGTACGACTCGCGCATGCGCAGTAGGGAACCAGGAAGTGAAGCTGCAATGCTTCACTTCCCGATTCTCTCACCAAGGATGGCGGCGGCAGCTGCCGGGAGCCGAGCGATTGATCAGCTTCGGCTGCCGACATCGCTGGACCCTGGGACAGGTAACTGTCCATTTATTAAAAGTCAGCAGCTGCAGTATTTGTAGCTGCTGGCTTTTAATATTTTTTTTTTAGGTGGACCTCTTTAAAGTGGAGCTACAGTGAGGGAAAAAAGTATTTGATCCCCTGCTGATCCCCACTGACAAAGAAATGACCAGTCTATAATTTTAATGGTAGGTTTATTTTAACATTGAAAAACAGAATAGCAACAGAAAAAATCCAAAAACGCATTTTCAAAAAGATTATAAATTGATTTTAATTTAATTAGTGAAATAAGTATTTGATCCCCTACCAATCGGCAAGATTTCTGTCTCCCAGGTGTCTTCTATACAGGTATAGGTAAAGGGAGTGCTCCTAATCTCAGCTTGACACCTGTTTACAGAAGCAATCAATCAATCAGATTCCAATCTCTCCACCATGGCCAAGACCATAGAGCTGTCCAAGGATGTCAGGGACAAGATTGTAGACCTGCACAAGGCTGAAATGGGCGACAAGACCATCGCCAAGCAGCTCGGTGAGAGGGTGACAACAGTTGGTGTGATTATTCGCAAATGGAA
>CM053028.1:92672038-92882391 GCA_028564925.1 Lithobates sylvaticus
GGGTTCCCCTATCTTTTCCTCAGGGGGGGCAGCAGAAATTGGAAGAGCCCCCCCTGAGAGCTGAAGGACCCTGGATACAGTGGTGTACCCAGAACTTCAGGGGCCATTATCCTGTCTCCCCTCCTTACCTGTCCAGGCGTCTGTTTAGACGGGGGGCTGGCCATCGGTTCTTTCCAGGGGGAAGCATGTCCCCCGACTCCTGGGCCCCCGGTAGTTCGCGTGGGCTGCTGGGGAGGGCACGGCGACAAGCACCCGTGTCATTTTCAAACTTTGGGAAAATGGCGGCGGCGTTCTTACCCAGGAGGGAAGGCTGAGAGTCAGCAGGAGCAGGCGCCCACATCCTCCTTTCGCGAGAGCGAGGAGGCACCAGTTCACTATGGTGGATGTCTGCCTAAACCACCTCAGATGGGAATGAGGAACGTAAGGCATTGCCCCCCCCCCCCCATGTGTATATACTGACTGGTACAGTGCAGGACACAGCCTAACCTTGCAGCTCCCTATGGGGACAACAGTTGGGGGGGGGGGGGCACTTTGGCGGCTATCCTCCTTGCGTGTGGACCATAAGGATGGAAAAGCAAGCCCGGTGGCAGTGGCAAAAGGGGAAGACGACAACGGTGAGTACTTTCCTTTGCCTTGGGAATTTAGCTGCAAAGTCCCCAATTCCAGCCAGATGGTTTGTGGGCAGTTGAGATAATCTCCCCTGGGGTCTGGATTCATTTAGCCCAGAAGCTTCTGCTAAAAATACCAGCTGCAGCTCCCTCTTACATCAGAGACGCTGTATGGTGGCTAAGTGGTGCAGCGGAACAAGTGTGCTTAAACCACCTCAGATGGGAAAGAGGTAGGTAAGGCATTGCTCCCCCTTCCCCGTGTATATACTGACTGGTGCAGTGCAGAACCTGGGGTCGGGATACAAATAGCCCAGAAGCTACTGCTAAAACCACCAGCCACAGCTCCCTCTGTGGCTGAGACACTGTGGTTATCGCAACAGTAGGTTGCCAGCCTCTCCCTACATTCCCAGTTGTGGTACGTTAGTAGGGGTGAATATAGCGAACAGGGGGGACCTGACAGGTATACCACTGAACTAGTTATTAATTGTGCAGTGGTTGGTGGATTCAGAAGCTCCCCTGGTCAGCAGGTGCACTAGGTTACTGGCCCTATTAACCCAGCTGGTAGGAATCTGAAGTTGTTCCAAGATGTGTAGCGTAATGTTGGGCAGGGACCAAGCGTCTGTGTGGCACAGTACGGGGTTCCCTTGTGACAGATCTTCCTTTTGGGGGTTTCTTGCTATAGGTAATTTTTTTCATAAGCTCCAACCTCCCACTCCACTTTTACACTGTGGTTATAATATAGTGCAGGAGGTAAGAAAAACCTTGTTGGTTTGGGCTACAGTCCACTCAGTGGCAGATCTAGAGGCGATTTTACCATAAATTGCTTCCTACATCCTTTTGAGGATTTTCTGTGCAAACCTATGCAAGAGCTACATGATTGCTTGTTTTAAAACCTGCAGGTAGCTATTTACCTCCAGGCTAAATTGGTAACCACCTCTTCTAGAGGCTGTCTTAAATTGGTCTCTAGGGCTGGGCTCATTGAGACTTTAGTTGCTGATCAGCCCCACCTGGGTATGATCTGGATAGCATTTACTCTATGTCTATGGAGGTAAGGTAGGACAACAACTACTATAGTAAGGTGTCCAACCATTTTAGGATTTGTTCCTTCACTGGTGAAGGGTTAGTATCTACAGCCCAGGCTATGCCTATGAAATTGCCCTTGTTGGTTATTTCATAAAGGGATACCCCATGACTCCTTCTTGGCTGCAAACCAGTAGACCTCCAGTAGTGAAGGTTTGTCCTTGCTGGGATATTTTGTGGCACAACAGAAATACACATTGAGATTTGTGACATCTCTGCTCATAAGGGGTATATTGCTGTACATCAGAAATGCACTGCACTGAAGCTTGTTTGGTGTCCTTTATATCCTAAAGGTACTACTTTGTTTGGCTGCAGATCAGAAAAATGGAACAGTGAAGGTGGTCTGTACTTTCTGGTTTGGTGCCGCACAGTAGAAATGCACATCATTGAGTCTGGTGACATCTCTGCTCATAATTGTTATTGCTGCACATCAGACATACAAAAGATTGAGGTCTGTCTGTGGGGATATGTGTCATGTATTACTGCCTTATTGGTTGCTTATCAGAAATGCAGCAGTGAAGATTGATGGTCCTGATTTGTTGGGCTGCATAGCAGAAAAACAAATTGAACCTGGTCTAGGGGTAGTACATATACTGCCTTTGGTAATCAGGCCAATTTTAGGCATGCGATTTGACATGTTGAGTCGCATGTCAAATCACTTCAATATGGATGTGCTATCTCTATTCAGAATTGTTTTATTTTGTTGCACATCAGACATATACAAGATTGAAGGTTGTCTGTCTTTTATGTCTTGTGTATATACTGCCTTATGGGCTGCATATCAGAAAGGACATAGCAGTGAAGGTTGCTTGTCTTTTTCTGCTTTTGTTTTTGCTGCTCAGCTTAGACACATTAAGGATGATGGCATCTCTGCTCAGTATTGGTATATTGCTACACATCAGACATACACAAGGATTGTTTGTACTGTATGTCCTATATTTACTGCCTTATCGTCTGTCTATCAGGCACAGCAGTGAGCAGTGTTTCTCATCTACCTTACTGCTTCTCTAGGGATACACAGCAGGGGGTTGTTACTGCATTCCTCCAGGGAGTCGCAGCATTGGGGACCCCTCACTTGTTCGACCTGAAAATTGCTATTTTGTTGACCTGTGGATCCTGGAATCGGGGACTGCTGGAGTCGCACACGAATGGTACCCTTTGGAAGCCATAGTGTATAACTTCTCTTGCATCTTGCAGTCGCAGGTTGGGTCGCACAGGTGTGGGAGCCCTAAGCTTATCTGTCCCTTCTGGTTGAGGTTTTGCTATGCAGCAAGAATACTCATCATGGAGTTATTGTCTTAATTTGCAGCAGACCAGAAAGATTGCAGCTGTAAAGGCTGTCTGTTTTTTTTTTTTCTTAGTGTCTCTGTTTTTATGTTGCACAGCAGAAATACTCAAGATTGAAGCTTGTTGGTGCTTTCTGTTTCATGTTGCCTTCCCTTACTGCTCTTCAGAAAAACACAATGCTGCAGGTTGCTTGTGTCTTGTCTCAGTGGTGGTTCTATCTGACTACAGAACTGAATAACAGAAATGAATTGTCTTGTCTTCCATATTATTTTACCCTGTGGCACAGCAGAAATGCACAACACGGGAGTTGGTGTTCATATTGATCTGATAACTGTATTTGGTGGTTTGTCAGAAATACGCAACATAGAGGTTTGGGTCTTTCTGTCTTATATTTATAGCCTTGTTTTGCTGTACATCAGTAAAACACCACAGTAAAGGGGGTTCCCGTCCTTTCTGTATTTATATATCAGTTATGACTTTGCTAGCTGCACTTCAGAAATACGCAGCATTTAGGGTTTGCTTGTGTCTTAATGTTTTTACATCTTGGCAGCACATTAGAAAACCAGACTGTGAGGACTGTCTACATTGAGGTTCAGATTTGGATCTCTTCCCATATTTGATGTATCGGTTTAGCTAGTCACACTCAGATACACAACATTGTTGTCTATGCTTGTGTCATTCTCTGTCTAAATCTATTGTGCCATGCCCACAATCTATGATCTTTTTATTTGTGATATTAATAATACATGTATCACCTTTTTGTATTTCAGCCTTCTTTTCCGTGGAGGGGCCAGGAGTTCTGGCTGCAGACGTCCTATGTCAGAAAGCCTTGACCCCTTACTTTCTGGGATGCCAGTACCATTTCCTAAGGTTTAAGCCCAGTAGGGTTATGGGACACTGGCGGAAGGGGATAATGAATCGCCCTGTTTAGTAAGAACTTAGGAAGTTCTGTTCAGAGGAGTGTTCTGGCCTGACGATGAAATATAAAGATGTATACCCGACCGAATAGGTTACGGCTCGGTGCTTGGCCTTCATTTCGCCCTTTGTAGCAAAACTAGATGTAGAAATATGGGTGTTCTACTCCTGCTATGGACTTTAATCTCCTGAAGTAGGCTCTCAGGCGTAAGTAAAGCCATAGATTGGGCATGCCTTAAACCCAGGGATCAAGCTTTTGTTAATCTATTACCCTTAAGTAGGCTTCCCTTTAGTCTTTGCTGACGTAAAGATAAAAAGCAACAAAAAAGGTCTGTCAGGCCCCCCCCCCCCCCTTTTTTGCAGTTTTATTTCCCTGAATAGGGTAGTGTTAAGACGGGCCCTCTTATTGATCAATGTAGTGTCCTTGTCTTACAACACAGGTATCTGATTAATCTTTTTAGTGGTTCTAAGTAGCACCTACAGGTACAATAGGCCATGTTGTTGGATGTGTGAAACAGGCAACATTGCTAACCTACAAGTTTAACATGTTTTCTGATTCTATCTTTAAGAGCCCACTCCACCTAGATCCTGCATCCGAAGCAGGAAAGGCAGGGACATCTGTGGTGCAGACCTGCAGATCAGCAGCATGATCCAGCTAAGATACCTTCATCAAGCATATGGAGTGGAGGTAAAGCTCACTGCAGAACCAAGGTTCGCCAAGAGGGTCTTGCAGTGGTCCCACCCTAAGGTAGGCCTGAGGTACTTGTTTATCCTCTCAGGTGTGCCGTCCTGGAAGATGACTAGAGAAAATTGACAGTTACTTACCGGTAACTGCTTTTCTAGGAAATCTTCCAGGACGGCAGGCCTACTTCCCGCCCGTTGGAGGAGGGAAAAATGGTACAACACTAGAAGGTGAGTATCTATGAGGAATGATTTCCCTTGTGAACCGGGTTCAGGAGTTACTTCTCTACAAACTGAGGATCAAGGGGGAAGGGTGGGGACTTAAAACAGCTGTCGCTTGATTGTGTTTCCTGTAGGGAGGAGCCTCTCATCTCTCAGGTGTGCCGTCCTGGAAGATTTCCTAGAAAAGCAGTTACCGGTAAGTAACTGTCAATTTTTTTTTTGTATCCTTTTCTTCCCCCAACCCTTCTTGATGCAGCTACGCATGTTTTTGTCAGCGTATAAAAAAAAAAAAGCATGTAGCATCCATTGTAGTGTGGTGTTAGTGCATAACAAGTCCCCTCCTCTAGCAACCTATACTTTTACCAGACTTCTTACCAGCATGGCAAAAGCAGGCCACCGCATGCTGGATGTAGAGCAGCTGATAAGGAAGGTCAGGACACACCACCTGATAGGAGGGATGCTGATAAGTATTGAGCCTTACCCAGACAAAATTGAGATAAGAAGCTGTAACTGCCACCAGTGTTGGTCATCTTACTTTAAAAAAGTAATTAGTTAAGTCACAAATTACTTCTCCCAAAAAGTATTTGTGTTAGTAACTCAGTTACTACATTGGAAAAGTAATTAGTTACGCAGCAAAGTAACTGACTTTTTTTTTTAATATTCTATACGTGTAACTAAGGGGCGGGTCTAGTATTACTGTAACCAAGGGGGGCATTTATTATTATTGTTATATATCGTGTAACCAAGGGGCAGATCTGTTATAGCGTGTAGCAAGGGGCGGGTCTATTATTATTATTATTATTATTATTATTATTATTATTATTATTATTATTATTATTATTATATCGTGTAAGGGGCGGATGGCTACAGATGAGGGAGAATGTTAAATAATGGGCAGAGCTCGATATATAACAATAATAATAAATGCGCCCCTTGGTTACAGTAATACTAGACCCACCCCTTACTTACACGATAGACGCCCCTTGCAGAGTAGCACGAGCATCGGGAGCGTGCGGCATCGCCTCGTACAATTACATGTTAACTGCACCTGCACGGTGTAGAGTTCACTCAGAGCTGTTTAGGTTCGGCAATTTTCGGAAGCTCCGTAGTCCTTCGTACTGAGCAAGCCCTGCGCCTGCGCAGTACAGGGGGTCCTTATCTGGCAGGGGAACTTTTTCGGCAGGACACCGGAATTACACTACTGCCATCTAGTGGCGGTAGATGTAATTGGGGTAACTAAGCCAAAGTAATGGGAACTGAGTTACCATGAGGGGAAAAGTAATCAGTTAGATTACTCGTTACCCTCTAAAGTAACTGCGTTAGGTAACTCAGTTTATTTTAACTCAGTTACTTACATCACTGACTGCCACGCTATTCTACATATTCCCCCAGGAAGTCAATGCACTTGCAACATCTGTCCTGCAGCTTCTTAAGTCCCTGCAAATAAAAATCTTCCGACTGCTGGTGTAACCACTCATTTGCAGCATTAGTTGCCTCTGGAACACTCCCAAATCGTTGTCCCTTTAGGTGTTTTTTGAGATTGAGAAACAGATGATAGTCAGAAAGAGCCAGGTCGGGGGAATAGGGTGGATGGGGCATCACATGAAAGCCTAATGCCCCATACACACGGTCGGAAATTGCGACCATAAAATCTGTCTGATTTTTTCCGACGGATTTTGTCCAACACTGGTGTTGCATACACACGGTCGGACAAAGTTGTCGGAAAATCCGATCATTCTGAACGTGGTGACGTTCGTTGCGTACGACGGGACTACGTAGAGGCTAGTAGCCAATAGCTTTGGTCTTGTAATGTGATCTGAGCATGCGTGGCACTTTGTCCGTCGGAATTCGCTACACACGATCGGAAAAAGTCCGATAGGACTTTGTTGTCGGAAAATTTGAGAGCAGGATCTCAAACTTTTTCCGTTGGAAATTTCCGACGGAAAAAAGTCCGATGGAGCCCACACACGGTCGGAATTTCCGACAACATGATCCGTTAGGACATTTTCCGTCGGAAAATCCGACCGTGTGTACGGGGCATAAGGAGATCAGTTTTGGAATTGTTTCACCTGCAGTGTGTGACGAGGCGTTGTCATGCAACAGCCACCGATGTCTCCACACGTTTCCTCTTTTGTACGGTTGTCAAAAGTTTTGGGATCCACTTTGCTGCAAGCTTTCTCATTTCCAAGTCGTTGTGGATAATGGCACCAACTCTCTCATCTGATATTCCCAGATATGTAGCAATACGTTTGACTGATATTCGGCGGTCCTCCGTGATCATGTAATGGATGGCTTTCACATTTGCAGGCACAGAGACAAAAACTGGGCCTTCCACTGGGTTTCTCACTTTCAACACTGAAATGGCCAGTTTTAAAATTGACAACCCAATGTTTAACTGTTGCATATAAAGGGCCACTGTCACCCAAAGTTTGTGACATTTCATAATGGATCTGCTTCGCACCTTTCCCTTGGAGAAACAGGAAATTGATTATGGTCCTATGTTCTTCCACATTGAATTTTTCTGGAGGTGCTGCCATGTTCACTTTGGACCTGAAAAAGAAAAATAATTTAAAATTATAGTTGATTTTTGCACCATTAAATAAAGACAAATTAGCCAGTACACCCTGCAATTTACAACTTCCTATCTCAATTTTTTCTGGAATGGCAGACATTGTTCAAGATTGCTCTGAGTGCCGTTATAGCATACCAACACACCACACAGATAACCATGAAGAAGATCCACCTAATGATGTCACACAAGACACTGATTTCATTGGCCGAAGCAAAAAACACAGAATGCATGAAAATTCACTAAAAACTTGCTCCAACGTTGGTTGGAAATGTGCATCAACATGCTTCAAGAACACACTAAAACCATAGGAAAATGCAAACTCAAAGGTTTAAACCTAGCCCAAAGCTGGGACGCCAGCCATGCAGACCAATTTGATGCAGAGTGCGGCATATGGTCTGAGCGCTGATAGGCTGACCCCCCACCCCTTCAACCTCTGCAGCAATGTTGTCAGCACTCATACATCTATTTCCCAAAGAAAACCTCTGGATATGACGCTGAGCACGTGCACTCAACTTCTTTGGTCAACCATGGCGAGGCCTGTTCTGAGTGGAACCTGTCCTGTTAAACCGCTGTATGGTCTTGGCCACCGTACTGCAGCTCAGTTTCAGGGTCTTAGCAATCTTCTTATAGCCTAGGCCATATTTATGTAGAGCAACAATTCTTTTTTTTTCAGATCCTCAGAGAGTTCTTTGCCATGGGGTGCCATGTTGAACTTCCAGTGACCAGTATGAGAAAGTGAGAGCAATAACACCAAATTTAACACACCTGCTCCTCATTTACACCTGAGACCTTGTAACACTAATGAGTCACATGACACCAGGGAGGGAAAATGGCTAATTAGTCCAAATTTGGACATTTTCACTTAGGGGTGTACTCACTTTTGTTGGCAGCGGTTTAGACATTAATAGCTGTTTGTTGGGTTATTTTGAGGGGACAGCAAATTTACATTGTTATACAAGCTGTACCCTCGATACTTTACATTGTAGCAAAGTGTAATTTCTTTAGTGTTGTCACATGAAAAGATATAATAAAATATTTACAAAAATGTGAGGGGTGTATTCACTTGTGTGAGATAATGTATAGTATACAATCACATCAGTCCCTGCCCTCTAGGAGCTTACAATCTCTGGTCCCTAACTCACATTCATGCACATACTAGGGCCAATTTAGACAGGATCCAATTAGCCTACCAGTATGTCTTTGGAGTGTGGGAGGAAACCAGTGTACCTGGAGGAAACCCACACATGTGAGAACATGCAAGCTCCAGACAGGTAGTGCCGCGGTTGGGATTCAAACCAAATTTCACCAATTTGAACCTCTAATCACCAAATGCGTTTGGAGCAGGGCCTTTCACAGGTGACAAAGAGAATGAATACCGGTTCTGTTCACCTTGCAGTTTTACTGAATTATACTGCTGTCATTAAACCACTAGTTTTATTATCGTCAAGCCTGTTGAAGTAGAACTGTAATCAAAACTTTTTTTTTTTCATTTTTGGATAGAGTAAGGGAGGTTTAGAACCCCTGTCAGAATTGTTTTCACGATCTGTGTCCCATTGTGGAGATTTCCCTTTACTTCCTGTCCCATAGCCAAGCAGGAAGTGAGAGAAAATGCCTCCAAATTATGGGAATTCCTTGGGGACCCTTAGGTAATCAGAACTAGTGTCCCCATTGGAAGATTTCCCCTCTATTACTTTCTGCGGACAACACAAAATTTGGGATTTTCTTTTACTTTCACCTTCAATGATAATGGTAAACAGGACAAGTAGAGAGGTTGAATCTCCCTAATGGGAGCACAGACAGCTATAAAAACTGACAGGTGTCCTAATCCCTTCTCCACTCTATCCAAAACTGAAAAAAAAAGTTTTGCCTTTAGTTATACTTTAACCTTTTCTTTTTTTCAGGGCTTATATTTGTTTTTAATAAGGCCCATTTATTGCTACTGGGTTGTTCATGTACTGTGGGTCCAGTTAAAATGTGGGTTATAACTGTGTAAGGTAGGGAGCCTATCATTACCTACAGCTCTTACAGGGGTAGTGGAACTCTATAATATTGTTACATAACAATTTGCAGGTATACTTTAGATTGTTTTAACATTTAGGCCCCATGCACACGAGACGCAGATGCAAACTCTGCTGAACGCATGTTTTAAAAAGCAGAAACCTGCGTTTAAAAACGCGCGTTTTGCTGTGTTTTCATGTCGCGTTTAGGCGCGTTTAGACGCGTTTACACGCGATTGCGTCTATAAGCATTTGTAAAGATAACATCATATAGACCCTCCCCAAGCTCAGAAAGCATGTATTATTAACTATTTCTGCCATTTTGTGAGCAGCAGCAGAGAGAGCAGTTGTACACTTGCATTTGCCTCTCTTTCTGTGTTTTTTTTTGGAAATGGATCCCATATTAAATATATGTCAGGAAATGCTCCTGATGTCGCTCTTGATGAAGCAGCAACGTCGTCGCAAATTTGCATGAGAGGTCCAGAATCAGAGCTCGTCGATATTGGACCCATCCGTTGATGGCACAGCGAATGTCTGTTGGATATTTCACAAACATGTATGCATCAGTGAGTATATATGCTCTATGAACTATCTAAACTAATTACGACATTTTAAACAATTTTTTCTAGTATTTTTTATGGTTAACCATCATATTTCTGAGTTTTCTGGTCAAAAAAATTGGGTTCCTTTAAAAAGGCTTATAAACGCAAACGCGGCTAAACGCAGGTGACTGCGTTTAGCCGCGTTTAGCTGCGTTTTGCGTCTGAAACGTGGAAAAGCAAAGTGTCTGAACGCATTTTTTTTGCTTCTGGAAAAAACGAGGTTAAACGCAACTGCATAAAAACGGGAAAAAACTAGACTGTGTGCATGGACACATAGGATAACATTGCATGCGTTCAGGTGCAGTTGAAAAAAGTGTCCAACTGCCTCTGAACGTGCGTTTAACTGCGTCTCGTGTGCATGAGGCCTTATATAAAATATTTGTATTATATTTCTTACTTTTATTTGCTTTGAATGCAGATAGGTGCACTGATTATACATCACCATTATTTCCTTTCCTTTGATAGGTCTTGCTTGTCTATATGATCTATGAGCAGTGTACCAATCTGCCAGTCTTATCTGTGATGAAGAGCTTACAGTGTGAGATGCATAAGATCATTTGGACTCCCATATGGCAGCTGTCTATTACTGGTTAATAAAAGCCTCAAACAGCAGTTTGAATGGGGATCCCATTCTTCATGCTGTAAAAAGCACCCAACTGACCTTGCCTTTAAGGTATTATTGGAAATTAGTTTTACTTGTGCTCGTCCACACCAGCAGCTGCACTGATCACATGGCCACTGGTGTGCGCTGGGTGGAAAGAATGCCGATGTGCCAATCCCAGGACTTTACACTGTTTACTTTTTTTTCTTTTTTTGCTAGAGTTTTATTGAAATGTCATGTAGCAAGGGCCCGACCCTAGAGGCCTAATGGTGACCTCCAGAGTCAGGGAGAGCTGACATCCTTCTTTGTAGAGTGGGTTACCAGGCATGGTGGGTGAGATTCACAAAGAAATGCTGCTTTTTTTTTTAATGCAAACAAGAGATTTATCGTCTCTTAACTGTGGGGGAGAGGGTTAGGGCCAGGACACCCTGGAGTAGATGCAATGCTAATTGGCAGACTCCAAGACTTCTATAGCAGTGGTCATCAACCCTGTCCTCAGGGCCCACTAACAGGACAGGTTTTATGTATTACCTTGGGGAGATGCAGACTAGAATACTGCAATCACTGAGCAGCAAATGATATCACCTGTGATGTATTTCAGTTATGTAGTAAGGACCGGAATTTAATGCACTGCAAGGAAATGTCATGCAGGTCCGCCCATGACAGTGTGTCAGGTTACTCAGCAAGCTAGGAGAGAGTTAACAATTTTAGGGGTGGGCAGCTGGGAGAGCTGGGAGGAGCGGCCATATAAAAGAGAGGGGCGGAGCCGGGAGGTCAGTGCGGGAAAGACAGAGCACGAGGAGGCAGGTTTTTTCCCCACCCACCCTCCCCTTTTTTATAGGTATGTGATGGCATGTATTAATGTTTTCATTGTCGTTTCAGGTCTTTGGAAGAATTCTCTTTTTCAAAATCAAAAGTGCTAATTTTAAAGGCTTATATGCAAGTTATTGTCATAAAAAGTGTTTGGGGACCTGGGTCCTGCCCCAGGGGACATGTATCAATGCAATTTTTTTTAAAAAAACTGCCGTTTTTTTTCAGGAGCAGTGATTTTAATAATGCTTAAAGTGAAACAATAAAAGTGTAATATTCCTTTAAATTTCGTACCTGGGGGGTGTCTATAGTATGCCTGTGAAGGGGCGCATGTTTCCCATGCTTAGAACTGTCCCTGCACAAAGTGTCATTTTTGCAGGAAAAAAGCTATTTAAAATCACTCGCGGCTAATGAATTGTCAGCTCCCGTAACACAGAGAACAGTCATTCATTGAAAGTCATTGATAAAAAAAAAAGTATTGATAAAAAAATAAAATAAAAAAAAGCATGGGGGTCCCCCCCCAAATTCAATTACCAGGCCCTTCAGGTCTGCTATGGATATTAAGAGGAACCCCGGCCAAAAAAAAATGGCGTGGGGTCCCCCTAAATATCCATCCCAGACCCTTCAGGTCTGGGATGGATTTTAAGGGGAACCCTAGCCAAAAAAAATGGCGTGGGGCCCCCCTCAAAATCCATACCAGACCCTTATCCGAGCACGCAACCTGGCAGGCCGCAGGAAAAGAGGGGGGACTAGAGCGCCCTCCTGAACCGTACCAGGCCACATACCCTCAACATTGGGAGGGTGCTTTGGGGGTCTCAATCGAAGGGGGCGGGTTACAGCAGCGCCTATTGGCTCAGTAAGCAGCAGGAGGCGGATCAGCTCTTGCTGTTAACTGTTTCTTGTCCTGTGGCTTGCTGGCAGTTCCTATAGTATGAGGCTGCTGGTTCCTTTCTGCTACTTCTATAGTCAATGACAGGACAAGAGGGGGAAGCTGCAGGGCGCTCCTATACACACACAGAGCCACTGGGAGAGAAGAGCTGCAGTGTCAGGACTGTGAAGCTGGAGAGGAGGGAGAGCACAGTGCTGGCTCATTTCCCCTCTCTAGCACAGCAGCCTATTTTGCAATATCCTAGGGGGACACTGGGACACCACTGCCTAAATGCCTCTCTCCCTTTGTGCACTGTGCCTCACATGTTTCTTGTGCACTTGGATCAGATGGAGGGAGGAGGTGGGCGGAGCTAAGCAGTGGGCGCGGAGGAGGAAGTTAAATCCTCTCGCTCTGAATGCTGGTCTCTGCCTCTCTCCTCCTCCTGACGTCACTGGTGACTAGACGCCAGGCGGGCCCTGGCTAGCAACCAGTTTGGGCAGTTAGCCAGGGGCCAGTGGTGAACGACCTAAAGCAGCCTCCGCCGGCCAGGATCCCACTCCATGCTGACAGTGAGCGATACCAGGGCCATTTTAAAAGAGATCTCCGTAAGTGCCTTGCTGCCCAGCCACTCAGGAGCGCCCCCTTCACATGGCGCCCATGGCACTTGCCATATCTGCCATACCCTGGATACGCCACTGCCTACCATTACCTACTGCTCTTACAGGGGTAGTGGAACTCTATAATATTGTTACATAACAATTTGCAGGTATACTGTAGATTGTTTTAACATTTAAATAAAATATTTGTATTATATTTCTTACTTTTATTTGCTTTGAATGCAGATAGGTGCACTGATTATACATCACCATTATTTCCTTTCCTTTGATAGGTCTTGCTTGTCTATATGATCTATGAGCAGTGTACCAATCTGCCAGTCTTATCTGTGATGAAGTGCTTACAGTGTGAGATGCATAAGATCATTTCGACTCCCATATGGCAGCTGTCTATTACTGGTTAATAAAACCCTCAAACAGCAGTTTGAATGGGGATCCCATTCTTCATGCTGTAAAAAGCACCCAACTGACCTTGCCTTTAAGGTATTATTGGAAATTAGTTTTACTCATGCCCGTCCACACCAGCAGCTGCACTGATCACATGGCCACTGGTGTGCGCTGAGAGGAAAGAATGCCGATGTGCCAATCCCAGGACTTAACACTGTTTACTTTTTTTTATTTTTTTGCTAGAGTTTTATTGAAATGTCATGTAGCAAGGGCCCGACCCTAGAGGCCTAATGGTGACCTCCAGAGTCAGGGAGAGCTGACATCCTTCTTTGTAGAGTGGGTTACCAGGCATGGTGGGTGAGATGCACAAAGAAATGCTGCTTTTTTTTTTAATGCAAACAAGAGATTTATCGTCTCTTAACTGTGGGGGAGAGGGTTAGGGCCAGGACACCCTGGAGTAGATGCAATGCTAATTGGCAGACTCCAAGACTTCTATATCAGTGGTCATCAACCCTGTCCTCAGGGCCCACTAACAGGCCAGGTTTTATGTATTACCCTGGGGAGATGCAAACTAGAATACTGCAATCACTGAGCAGCAAATTATATCACTTGTGATGTATTTCAGTTATCTTGCAAAACTGCCTGTTATTGGGTCCTGAGGACAGGGTTGATGACCACTGTTCTATAGGTAGACAGCTATACAGTGGAAGGCCTCCAGCCAGATAACACTTCTGTATAGGTAGAACCGTTGTCTCCTATGGCAACTAATCTTGCAACAGTCAATAAAAGTTAGTTATACCTAACTCTTGGTAACACAGAAAAGTCAGTTTCTTAGCTCTAAGTATCTCACTGTAAATCTTCACTGCGGGCGTACAAAGCCCTGCTCTTCTCCCCTTCCTCTCTGCGGCGCCGGTATTGTCACTGTGGGTGCCCAGCTTTACAGCTGGGCACGCACTGTGCATGCTCGAGCCGCACTGTGCACTGTGACTGGCCGGGCAATCATCTGGGACCTGTGACGTGTCCCAAATGATTGCTTAGAGCGGTGCCCTGGGATGAAGTGGAAGCTGGATCCCTCTAAAAAGAGGGAATCCCCCCCCAAAAAACTGACACACTAAATGTGGCATGTCAGGGGGTCACCTTCACTTAAAGCGGAAGTCACATTTTTGGGTGGAACTCCGCTTTAAAGTCACAAATTATGGATCTTTTTCCCACATAGTTTGTCTTCAGCTTAGCGTAGGTTTGGATGAAGCTGGCTCTCCCCACAGTGCTTGAGAAAGAGGTCTCATTATCAACAATCCCAAGCAGCAGCTTTTCTGATAAAAGAGATGATTAATTATAACATCACAATGCCGTCTGCTTACTTGGATAAATATCAGCGACACCTGCAGCCAATCATATTTATTAAAGTTTGACTTTTATTTACTGGATAAATCCAATCTATTAGCTGATATTTTTCAGTGCCTTAAATTGGTTTATTTAAAGTTATTTATTAATTAATTTGTTACATATATATTAGAATGTGAAGTTTTAGCTCAAATCTGAGCATGTTTTGCTTTCCACAGATCAGTGATTTCCCAGAAACATGGCCACTGAATCTTTCATATTAAAGTGGATATATAGTATTCTCAATTTTTTTTATTTTTTATAAAAATGTAAAAGAGATCAGGTTGATGTAAATAATCTTATCATTCTTATTGTTTCAAAAACCTTGCTTCTATACACAGTTAGTATATACCATACATTAGTATAAACAGTGTGCAAAGCCAAAAATGAAAAATTCATATGTGCAAACAGTACGATGACAAAAGAAAACAGAAATAGTAAAAAGATGATTTCCTAAATCCAATGTAGAAAGTCCACTTTATAGCAAGAATGTGTCCCATTTTTATCTTCCACCAACGTGTAAAATGTGAATAAATCACAATAAAATTAATTTTAAGGGGTCTGATTATGAAGCAGTGGAAAATATCCACTGCTCCATTCGCCGGCATTCACAGAGGATATCTCTCTCCTCTGAGTGCCAGCTTATGAAGCGGTGTAGATCGCTTCTCCTTTTGTTAGGTGATCTACAAACGGTTCAAACAGTGGAGAACGGCCCCTGATACTGGAATCTCGTGAGACTTAATGAGATTACAGTACCAGAAATTCACAGAAACACACGAGATGTCAGTTTATTAAGCAGTGATAAATTATCACTGCTCCGTACACGGACAGACGACCCATCTCATGTTAATAAAATAATAAATAGCCCCCCTACATAATATATATATATATATATATATATATATATATATATATACATATATACACACATATTTTAAATATATATATATATATATATATTTTATTTGCATTTTGTGTTTATATATATATATATATATATATATATATATATATATATATATATACACACACATAAATATGGCAGGGGGACATGGTTACTGTCTTGGGGGGTCTGAGTGAGGTAGAAGGAAATTGATAATCTTCCTCTTTCCTCCTCAGATCCCCTGGGATTCTCTCTTCACTCCCCGATTCACCACCTCTGAGCTGGTGAACCGGGGAGTGTGAATTCTGACACAGATCACCAGTGAAGTGCTGAGATCCCAGCTTCATAAACTGTCCATTTCTGTGTCAGACAATGACAGATTCTCAGAGTGTGAAGATAATCGGCGGAGAAGATGTTTTCCCCCGATCATCTGTTTCATAAACCGTTTATGAGCTGAGATCAGAGGTGATCCTTTGGATCACTGCTGTTCACAGTTTCATAAACGGACATAAGAAGTTGTGTCCTGTTTTTTCTCTTCCTCCACCATAAGTTATGCAGCACCATATGGGCCCTCAACCATCACCACTATGCACTTACGAACACATGAATGAAAATACGAACATACGAAATTATGAACAGACAAAGGATTGAAAATACGAAATCTAAATCATTCGTTATAGATGTAATTTTCTTTCTTTTACTTTTTCGGAGTTTCGTATTTTCGTAAGTTTGAAGCGGCAAGACAAGGAAGAGTAGTGTAGTTGCTAAGAGTACCCAAATAAAAGTTTAAGACACAAGCAACCAGTTGTTAGGCGTGGTACCTGGTAAGGTGGCAGGTCCTATGGTAGCAAGGGGGTCAATATGCTGGCTCTCTCTTTAGCGGTTGGTATCCAATAGCAACCAGATCCGAACCCATTTTACAGATATCTATGACTTGGTCTCTAGGTACGGAAATTAAGAGTTAGTAAGTGCATGCATAAGGTCCCCACTAGGTGTGTGGCGGAACCCCATTCTGTTACTGGGTGTGAGGTATCAGATATACGTTGGACTGGTGGAGGAGTGGGTGCAGGCTCAGCACATCCCTCATAATGCAACATACAAGTTAGAGTGTGTAGTGGCATGGGACAAGTCACTTTTCAGAGGAACTCTGTACTTTAATTACTGCACACAGTAAAGGTTCATCTCTAGGTTGGGGAACTGCCTTAATGTTAGATTTTTCACATGACCCCAGTCCCTGCTGGGTCCCAGTTACTGATGAGCATGCTCTGCACGAAAAGTACCCCTGTGTGCAGGGTGAAGATGACCCTGCCCACATACTTAGACATGTGCGATTCGGTCTGAAACAAATGTTTTTTTTGTACGAATTTGTTAGTATTCGTACATTCGGATCAATTCGAACCTCCCGAATAGCTGAAAGAACCAAAATATGAAGATTACGAATTTACGAATAAGCAAAATAACGAACACGTGAAAATATGAACTTACGAACGGACAAACTTCCGAAAATACGAAACTCCGTAAAAGTAAAAGAAAGAAAATGACATCTATAACAATGTTCGTATTTTCATTCGTGTGTTCGTAATTTTGTTTCTCGTCTGTTCGTAATTTCATTTGTTCGTGTTTTCTCGAATCGTTCTTTTGAATGGAAAGTGTAAGTGTATCGTAATATGTATGTTCGGAATTTTGTATGTTCGTAATTTCTTGTTCTCTAATCGTTCTTTCGAATGGGCAGTGTATTAGTGAGTGATGTATCTAAAGCCCCATACACACGGTCGGATTTTCCCATGGATTCTGTCCTATCGGACAATGTTGTCGGAAAATCCGACCGTGTGTAGGCACCATCGGACAGTTTCCATCGGATTGTCCGACGGACAAAGTCCTATCTCCTGCTGGATAGATTTTTCGACAACAAAGTCCGATCACACCAAATCCGATCGTGTGTATCGAATTCCTGACGGACAAAGTGCCACGCATGCTCAGATCACATTACAAGACCAAAGCTATTGGCTACTAGCCTCTACGTAGTCCCGTCGTAGGCAACAAACGTCACCACGTTCAGAATGATCGGATTTTCCGACAACTGTGTCCGACCGTGTGTACGCAAAACCAACATCGGACAAAGTACGACGGACATGATCCGACGGACCTGGTCCTCGGATAATCCGCGCGTGTGTATGGGGCTTTAGTCTGAGTCACGCTGCATTCCTGAATATTTTTAGATTCATTTGAGGAGGAGACTAAGTCAGGTCTCGTGACTCGGAGTGGACTGGACTAAGTACAGGACTTATTAGAAAAGCAAGCATAGGATTATTATTCTTTATTTCCTACGAAAGTACGAATCAACGGAAAAGGCAATCTCACAAAAGCAACAATTACTAAATTACGAGTAGTTTACCGAATAAACGAAAATTATTATCTAACAAAATTACGAATTTCGAATCAAAGAAAATTAGATGTAATTATGATTCATTTCGTATCAATGAAAATATAACTGTTATGAAAATACGAATGAGTCCGAATATGAAAACTCGCATCTTACGAAATTACGAATTGTTACGAATCAACGGAAATGTAAAGAAACAAAACAAAACTACATTTTTTGTTGTGCACATGTCTACACATACTGTTGCGCTTTCTGCAAAGTTTTCAGCTGCTGTATCTGGAAAAAGACAGCACAGATGTTAGTGCAATTAACACATTATATGATCATGTTTAGTTTCAATTAACACATTACACTTTCGTCCCTCTGTCCTTTCCATAGATATTTAATTGAGCTCTCCTTTAATAATAGACTGACCCTGTCACTACAGGGTCCAAAGTATACTAAGCCCATGCCGGAAAAAATGCTGCATACCTTTCCGGTAGACCTTGTCTTAAAATTCTGCTGCTTTGCTAATCCCTGGACATTGCAGGTATCTGAAACTTCTGGGTGAGTTGAATACCTTCTTCTCCTGATGCAAGCTGTGCTTTCTCCTGCTTGTGCTTCACTAACCAACGTTTGGGATTTTGACTCCTGACTCCTGCATCTTGATGGACCGATGTTAGGGAGAGGGTAGTCAGGTTCATGACCATGGCAGCAGGTCCGAATTTATATATCAGAGCATCTAGAGCAGGGGTCTCAAACTAGCGGCCCTCCAGCTGTTGTGAAACTACAAGTCCCATCATGCCTCTGCCTGTGGGAGTCATGCTTGTAACTGTCAGCCTTGCAATGCCTCATGGGACTTGTAGTTTTGCAACAGCTGGAGGGCTACCAGTTTGAGACCCTATAAGGGGGCTACTTATAATGATATACCATTTTGATAGGGGTTGAAATGAATATGCTTAACTTTCAGCTTTTGAACAAAACTGTTGTAAGTATATTCTGCAGAAAAACGGTTTTGACCAGTATGTTGACATCAGGACGCATCTGTGTTGTGGTTTCTAACTCTGTACTTCACCAGAGGATATGAAACTAGTTAGCAGTGACTCAGGAGTTCTGTGGTCAAGTCAGCAGGTGTGAACTAACTGTCATACACTAACCTTTGCCCCATATTCCATATTTCAAACTGAAGACTGTCACATGACAAGAAGTTGTTAATGTATGCATATGTGTATGAGTCTGATTGGTTCTTGGGAGAGCTGTCCCCTCCCTCTGCATTTCCCATAAAAGAGGAACGTATTGTCTATTAAACTTTGTAACCATCCTTCACGTACCATTGAGTGTATGTGTGATGTTTATCCACCGGTGAATTGGGACCTCCGCTTCTACCATCTCTGGCCTAGGCACTTAGAATACAAGAAGAAAGACGTGTACCTTACAACTGGTGTTCAGAAGTGGGATATCTTGTGACAGGTAAGTGATTTTGCCCTTTTTACCTTTTAAGGTGAATAGGTGTAAATGCTTACGCTGTCCAGATCATCGCCACGAATTTAGTTTAAAGAGGTTGTTGTGCCTTCGCGGCGGACTAGGCTGGTCCCCCGGGAGGTTAGGTTGTTGTGCCTTCGCGGAGGACTAGGTCGGTCCCCCGGGAGGTTAAAAGGACACGCAGGTAGTTACGTAGGTTATTTGGGTATTTAAAGAGAGTCCGACTAGGTTGGTCTGACTATAAAAAAACTATTGTAAAAGAGATTATTATTATTATTATTTTAATCACCGGGAAGTAGCAGATTACGCCCGTGATAAAAGGTTTGGTTGAGCGGACGCCCATTAAGTTTTTTTGAGAAACAAAAAGTGCACTATAAAATTGAACAAATGTATGGTTTTATAATGATCATTTAAAATAATTCTGTTCATAAGATTTACAGTATAAGACCTATAGAAATAAGTATAAAGTTTTGTTTAAGATATATATATATATATGTATATGTGAGACTTCTTTTTCCACAGAACAGCGTAAGTACCTAAAAATTTTAAAGAATTGTATGTTGTATAAAGTATAAGAGTTAAATGACTTCTGAATATGCAGAACCTGATTGTAGTGACATAGCTCTATCTTGTCCACATTGTACTATAGGATTACTGTTTTTTAAAATAGAAAATAGGTGGGTTCTATTAACCAATAGACCAGGGGGCTATTCTTGTAGATTAGGGGTAAGAGGAATATATCCCGCCACAAAGAAAGGAACCATAAATCGAGTACTAAGGGTAAACCTTCACAGTCCCATTAG
This sequence comes from Lithobates sylvaticus, assembly GCA_028564925.1. Taxonomy (NCBI): domain Eukaryota; kingdom Metazoa; phylum Chordata; class Amphibia; order Anura; family Ranidae; genus Lithobates; species Lithobates sylvaticus. Next base: position 92,692,196 of record CM053028.1, read on the forward strand.
TCCATCTGATTTGACGGACCAAGCAGACTACCCAATTGTTCGACAACAAGTGATTACCCAAACGGGTTGTTATCACTTGTGCCCACATACTAGGCATACCCTGCCCACTTTGTTAGATGGGGAATTCTGCGGCCACCCCAGGATCAGACATAGGGATCCCATGCCCGTATGAATATATTAAAAACAATCTACCTGGACCACAGGTGGAACCTTTCTGGGCTCAAGTCCAGGAAAGATGCCACCAGTTAGGTATTCATGATCCGGGACCACAAGGTCCTTGTTCAGAGGAAGATTGGAAGAAAGTTAGCAAAATTTGTCAGACGCATAAGCATTCCTACCCCCCGGGTAAATCTAATGACCCTCAATACATGAAAGATTGTTATCACTCATGGAGCAAATGTTTAAAAGATTATAGAAAGAAATATGCTAAAAAGACTCCTGCAGTTAAAACAAATGTATCCGCCCCTACCTTTGAACCCCCTCCACCTTATGTCACTGTAAAAATGGACTCAGGAGAGCCTGGTCCTCGCCTCCAATTATATCCCTCACTAGAACCTCAAGTCCTCGCAAGTAAACTCTATTGGTATAAATGGGACCCCTGTTACCCATCCCATCACTCCACCATTACCTGTAACCACTCCCGAGGGGCAACATTTGTGCGATCAATCTTTTGCTGTGTTGACCTCCTGTCCTGTATCCCTTATGGGAAGGGACCTGTTGTCCAGTTTAAGTATCACTATTAAATTTGACAAAGAAGGGTCACTAACTGCAAGTTCCCCTTTCTGTGACCTGACTGGTCCTAAACGACACACACATAAAGGATTCTTTATGTTACTGCCCGCTACTTTAGAGACTCACAAAATCTGGGCAGAAAACAAAGGTAGCGTAGGATTTATCAACTGCACACCCTACACTCCCCAATTACGTCTCCCGCCCTTGGTATCTGATATAACATTCATTTTTTCATGCATACCTGCAGATTCCCTATGCTACACAGTGATTGATTTGGCAAACGCATTTTTTAGCATCCCTATTGCCGAAGAGGCTCAACCTATTTTTGCCTTCTCATGGGCCGGGGGCCAGTTAACTTGGTCGCGTTTATCGCAAGGGTATGTAGACAGCCCCGCCGCCTTCTCCATGGTACTCAACGAGACCGTCAAGTCTTGGACTTCCGAGCATGGGTCGGTACTAATACAGTATGTGGACGACTTGCTCTTGTGCAGTCGTTCTGCTGAAGATTGTGCGGTCGATTCACCATTACTGTTAGAACATCTGGCCGAAGCCGGCCACCTAGCCTCAAGGAAGAAAATACAGTGGTGTCTACCACAAGTAGAATACCTAGGATGTATTCTGGACAAGGGAACCAGGCTAGTGTCCCCCAAACGTGCCGCAGCCTTACAAGCTCTCAGTCCTCCAAAAGACAAAGCAGCTTTGTTGTCATTTCTGGGCGCAATTGTATATTGCCGCCAGTGGATTCCTGACTGTTCTCATTATGATAGTATCCTACGAGAGGCTGCCGGGTCAAACGCCCCTAAATTGATAGACTGGACAGAAGACAGAAAAAATGCTTTTGATGCTCTTATTAAGAGTTTGTCCACCGCCCCCGCCCTGGGATTGGTAGATTATGGTAAAGCCTTCCAGTTGTACTGTGTAGTTTCAGGAAAATCTTTTGCTGCAGTACTTGCACAATCGCATGGTTCAGGGTATCGCCCAGTGTCATATTTATCTAGAAAACTCCCTATCCAAGTCCAGGGCATGCCGTCCTGTCTTCAGAATGTCGCTGCCTGTGCCATGTCTGCACAGGATGCCAACAAAATAGTATTGGGACACAAAATGACACTGTACACCACTCATTCAGTTACCCACCTCATACAGAATATGAACACACAACACATGACTTCCCAAAGACTCAGTGGATACGAGATCACTTTGTTAAATACTGACAACTTGGTACTTAAATATGTTCCGAATAGCAATCCAGTTGTACGTTTACTACATTCCATGTTACGTTTACCACACGAACCTGATCACACACATAATTGTGTAGAAAAAGTGGAACAAGTCACTTCACCAAGACCTGATCTTTCTGACATTCCAATTATAAATGCCGAAAATGTTTTTGTAGATGGTAGTTGTTCCCGTCCCTCTGACTCTACATTTTTAACTGGCTATGCTGTAGTTCAGCTGCCACATACAGTACTAGAGGCAAAACCATTGCCCCCTGTTTCTGCCCAAGTAGCAGAACTAGAAGCTCTGACCAGAGCCTGTATTCTGTTCACAAACAAGGAAGTCAACATTTATACAGACAGCAGATATGCATTTGGAGTGGTACATGATTTTGGTGTGATATGGGCCAATAGAGGATTTAAAACAGCAGACAACAAACAGATAGCTAATTCAGAGCAGATCCTTAATCTACTGCAAGCAATTCTGCTCCCTAAAAAGGTTGCTGTTATAAAAGTAAAAGCCCACTCATCAGACAATAGTATAGTATCAAAAGGAAATGCTTTCGCAGACAGAGAAGCAAAAAAGGCTGCTGCCAGTTCACCCAATTCACCAGCCCCTACCACAATCTTCTTTAAAGAGCACTTCTCATCCCCTGATTTCAAAACTGTTGTGGCCCAAATGCAGTCAATGGCCACAGATACAGATGTCCATTTCTGGGCAAATGAAGGTTTGACCAAAGACTCTGAAGGTCTTTGGACAAAAGAGGGGAAGATCCTGGGTATACCTGAAGCTAATTGTATCCTAATTTTATCCTACCTCATGGCCCAGGACACATAGGACCCGCCCCTCTTGTAAATATATATTCAAAATCTTTTTGCACAAATAATTTACAAAAACAAACTAAGCTTCTAACTAGAAGCTGCTTAACTTGTGCCCAGAACAATGTTCAAGGAAAAAGACATGACCTACATGGCCATCTACCTCCACCCTTGGGACCATTAACAGATTTACAAATAGACTTCACACACCTACCGAAACAAAAGGGAAACTTGAGGTGCCTCTGCGTAATCGTTGACAAATGGTCAGCTTGGGTTGAGGCAATTCCCTGTACCGGAGAAACCGCAAATATAGCAGCGAGATGCTTGTTAAATTATTGGATCTGTAGGTTTGGGATACCCACAACCATATGGTCCGACAGAGGACCCGCATTTAGTTCCTCAGTGACCCAAGTTGTAGCCAAATCTCTGGGGATGCAATGGAAACTACATATTCCCTATCATCCCCAGAGTGCAGGAGTAGTAGAGAGAATGAACAGGAACATCAAAGACAAATTAAAAAAGGCTACAGGAGGTACTCTAAAAGGTTGGTTGGAACACTTACCTTCTGTCCTTTTTCAGATAAGAACCACCCCCCATTCCAGGACAGGATTGTCCCCTTTTGAAATTCTAATGGGAATCCCTGCAAATATAGAATTACCCCCATTAGACCCAAATTCTGACATTAACGTTTATTCCCAACAGGAAGTGTACGTGAAAAGTCTGGTAAGTATGCTTCATGAAATAAATGAACAAGTTTCTGTCACCTTTTTTCCTCTTTCAACAGAACCAACCCACCCCTTCATCCCAGGGGACAAAGTACTGATTAAGCAGCTGGCTCACAGGAAAAGAATTGGACCAATCTACTCCGGACCGTGGAAGGTGGAAAAGGTATCCAGGACCGCGGTACTGACGGACCTAGGCAACACCTGGATCCACGCCAGCCGACTGAAGAAGTGTCCCCAGCTCCCCTCAACTCCAGACCCCCTAACAGTAACCGAGGATACACTCCCTTCAAGACAACAACAAAATCTACAAGATATTCAGGAAGGCATAGGACAAATCTCCCTGGAGGACACGATGATTTTACCTGGAAACTAAACAGAATCTTTCCATCATCAGGACAAGTGAAGAAGAAGAAGAAGAATAGTGAATTTTGAGGACATTAGATATATATATATATAATGTTTTCAACATCAGCAACAGGGAAGACCTTATGCCTCTGGTGCTGTCTAATTTTGGTAGTATTCTTACCTACTTGGCTGATAGCTAACTGTATATACCACCCAGAGGATTTGGGACCACTAAAAGGGATATGTGGGATTCCCAAGTCAAATAACACTCCTATAGTAAGACATAGAAGAAGTGAACCCCCCCAAGAGTTTTCTGATAAAATGTTGTTGTTGAAATTTAAATATAGCTATGCCCAAAAATCAGGTTTTGAAAAGTGCTGGATATGCAGTAAACTACATCCCAGTACTGCCAGAGTTCCTTTAATGGCCATACCTTTAAATTTTACCTCACTCCTAAATGGCACGCCCCCATTAATACTTACCAACGTTACAAGGATAAAGGATGATCATTATGTTAAATCAGAATGATCAAAGAGAGGATTATAAGGGGGCTACTTATAATGATATACCATTTTGATAGGGGTTGAAATGAATATGCTTAACTTTCAGCTTTTGAACAAAACTGTTGTAAGTATATTCTGCAGAAAAACGGTTTTGACCAGTATGTTGACATCAGGACGCATCTGTGTTGTGGTTTCTAACTCTGTACTTCACCAGAGGATATGAAACTAGTTAGCAGTGACTCAGGAGTTCTGTGGTCAAGTCAGCAGGTGTGAACTAACTGTCATACACTAACCTTTGCCCCATATTCCATATTTCAAACTGAAGACTGTCACATGACAAGAAGTTGTTAATGTATGCATATGTGTATGAGTCTGATTGGTTCTTGGGAGAGCTGTCCCCTCCCTCTGCATTTCCCATAAAAGAGGAACGTATTGTCTATTAAACTTTGTAACCATCCTTCACGTACCATTGAGTGTATGTGTGATGTTTATCCACCGGTGAATTGGGACCTCCGCTTCTACCATCTCTGGCCTAGGCACTTAGAATACAAGAAGAAAGACGTGTACCTTACAGACCCCTGATCTAGAGATTCGTGGTCCTTAAAGTGGATGTAAACCCACTCTCATTCTTTATAAACTACTGCAATATTAGTTATCTAGAAGGATATACATGCCTCCTGCATGTATACTTATCTGTCAAATGTCTCAGTGGGTGGAGTCATGATGTAAGTAGAATCCTCGCCCACCTCTACACTCCCCTTATCAACATGCATTTTCTCCTGTGTATTTCTTACACTGAACTTCTGCTATGATCACTAACATCCAGTCAAAACCCAGAAAAGTACCCACATGACTTCAGCATGCCAAATCATGCTGAGGTGTGGAACAGCCAATCCTTGCAGAGCTGCTTAATAAAGGAGTGGGGGTGGGAATGAAAAAATAATGCATTTTTTTTAGGCTAGTGCACGAGATATGTAAATCACCTGTCAATCACAGCAAGGGGGAAGAACGGACAAAGTTTTCACAGTTTGTCCGTTTTATTTCACTGAAAAAAGATATGAGGATTGCTCAGAGCTGGCTTAACTCTTTGGGGCAAGACTGGGCACAGCTGATCTGAAATCCCATACTCTATATTGTGCCATTGGTTTACATCCACTTTAAGATGGTCATATATGGTGTGATTTTCTTGACTTGTGGAGCTATTATGTTCTCTCGGTGGGGGGGCGCAAGGAGCTGTCCCTGCCCGGAGAATAGTGGTTATTGCTAACGGCTATAGCCACTGGCAATAATCACATGAAAATCGATGGATTGACTTTTGTACAATCAGCCAGTCCATACATGGTCCCTGCTGAACCGGCCGAGATTAAAACCATCTATGTTTGGCTTTACGGCTTTGGCTAGGAAACCCAACTACATTTTAAGCTGGCACTTGGGATGAGGATGTTGTACCTAATGTTCCCAGATAGCAAGGATAACTTGCCACAGATTTGTGGTAGTGTTGAATTGTAAGTCTTGTTAACTTGCTGCACAATTTCACTGCCAAGTTGTACATTTACAGAGCACTTAAGGGTCCTTTCACACGGGGCGGATCTGTAATGCTCCGGCCCGTGAACATCCGCTGTTCAGCGGGGATCGCTCCGTTGATCCCCGCTGAGCCGGCGGATGACAGGGTGGTCCCTGTACGCTGTGCAGGGACCACCCTGACAGATCTCCGCTCTCCTCTATGGAGGATCGGATGAACACGGACCGTCTGTCCGTGTTCATCTGATCTGCTCTGCAGACGGATGGAAAAATAGGGTTTTTCTCCGTCTGCAAAATCGGACCATAGCGGAGGCGGACGATATCGTGTGTCAGCGGATACTCATCCGCTGACACCCGCTATCCCATAGGCATGCATGTATGTCCGTATTTCATCCGAAAACGGATGGATGAAATACGGACATTCTAGTTGACACTTTTCCAATTTGTAGCAAATTTGCGTGGCAAGTCTCTAGCAGGTGGAAAGTTGCACTGGTGAGTCTACAGCAAGATCTCTGCAAATCCCAGTGACCCCAGTGTTGGGATGACTATTGCACAACATAACTGAATCAGAACTTGCACCAGACTTGCAGAATGTTTGCAAAGAAAGTTGATCTGGAGTCATGCAATGCGGACTTGCTGCAATTGTGCAACAAACTTGTGATGTCTGGCAAGACTAGCAATAGCTTAGCAAGTCATTTTGAAACTTGCAGCTCAATTGCTTGCTATTTGGGTTGCTACTGATCAGAAAGTTAACAGCAGGTGTTAGGTATACAGTGAAATCACATTCAGGAAGTTTGATAAGGTCAGGAAATGGAATCTGACTGACTTCAGGAATACAGGAAACATTACAGGAAACAGAAGCATTGTACTAACCCTGGCACTGTATACTTTTAGTATGGTAGAACCATAGTTGAATATATTATTAGTTGACATTTATGACAATCTGACTCGACTATCTAATAATACCAGAGGGCAAGGGATAATTATTAGTGCGGTTTGTGTTTGTAAACAAGACAAGACACAATAGGTGCATCAGATAAATGATATAACGCTCAGCTTGTGTGCATTCCATTCTGAGCTGTAACTGGTGTTACTTCTCTGCTACATTGTACTGGAAAACTAGTGGTTGTCTGACATTGGGAACTAAAAGCCATTTGGACATAGATGAATGAAAACACAGAATAGAAATACTTGAATCTGAAGCAAAAATGTAATACAATTTAACACTCACTTTTTCCATTTCCGGATTGCTGAATTACAAGCTATGTTTTGTAAAGCCACTCTACAGGGTAATACTGAGTTACAGAGTAAAGACTGAAGTGAATCATTTGTGAACATTTTTTTATGCCAGGTTAATATAATAGCCACTGCAAGCTTGTGAGATTTCACTTTTCTTATGAGGATGTCTGTTTAGATAACAATTGTCTATAGATTGCCTGAAAAGCCCTACTCCTGGTAAAATATGAACCCCTCAAACTCACCTTTCAAGTTTTTTGTTACCCTTACTACACAAAGCATGTCACACTCACCTAAGTTTGCTGTTCAGGTCCCTCGCTGACAAGCTTCCTGGTAATGGGGGGACAACTAACCCATCGCTGTAGATGCAGGGCTAGTCCCAGGCTTACTGCCCCGCCGTCACTCCTCTTCTGGATCCTGAGAGAACCCAACTGCTGGGCGGCCAAAAGGAAGTGTCCGTGTCACCCAGGCAGTGACAAGAAAACCTGAAGAAGGTCATCAGCGGATGTGAACAGATAAAGAGAGAAGACTTGAGCACCGTGTGACCACCGCTTTAGGTAAATAAAACATGCATTCATTTTTGTTTCCCATGCCAGCGATGAGTTGGTGGGGTCAGAAGGGAGTTAATAATTTCCTAGAGATGGCCTTTAACATCTTGTTGTCTCCCCAACTAGACTCGTATATCAAATAATAAACCAACAGGCTTTTTTTTTTTTTTTTTTTACCCCTTCTCTATCTCTATTTAAACCTGCAAAAAAGGTTGCCTTTAAATAATTTCTGCTCAATCCCCAATCTGTTTTTCATAGCATTAAAGGCATTCCCAACTGTTGGCTTGGTATATCATTTCAGAGAGTGTGCAAAGGATGTTTGGAATTTAATATAAAAAAATTACACCAAATACAAGCATATATAGCAGAGACACAGGACTGGTCTGGCTGTTTGGTCCCAGGTTCCATTCCCTGATAGGCACATGGCAGGCATACATACAGCATTTTCACAGTCAATCAGACAGAAGATTCGCAGTACAGGGACCCCGGCTATGGAATGCTCTACCAAACAACATCCGCATGGAAGAAAACCATCAGGCCTTCAGGAAAAAACTCAAGACCCACCTCTTCTAATACATGGCATCCCAACATGAGCAGTCAAGCGCCTCGAGGCGATTCAGTTCGCAGTTGCAGCGCTATACAAATCATTCATTCATTCATTCATTCATTCATCAAAGCTCAGGTCGTGAACATCTTTTTGCAGTTTATTTGCTGAAAGAACTGGTATAGGGTGATACTCCAGAAAATGTCTAACACAGGGGTCTCAAACTGGTGGCCCTCCAGCTGTTGCGAAACTAAAAATCCCATGAGGCATTGCAAGGCTGACAGTTACAAGCATGACTCCCACAGGCAGAGGCATGATGGGACTTGTAGTTTTGCAAAAGCTGGAGGGCCACCGGTATGAGACCCCTGGTCTAACACAAAATGTAACGGAGGACTCTGATCCTGATCTGCTAATCAGGGGTGAGAACCACCCTCATAAGTGTGAAGGGTAACTAGATTCCAAACAGAGATTTCTCAACAGAAGTATATTCCTGGATGTAATGTAGTAAGCTATCCCAAGTAGCGCAAAGAAAAGGCTCTAGAATCCACATAACAGCTACTCAGTGTGCCCTGAGTGTGCCACCTGCAGTACCAGTCAGATTATGTACTTGTTGCCTGTGACTTGGATCCTCAGTAGAGCGTTTTACACGCTTTCAGGATGCTAGGCCATAGGTGCCCAAGTCCTAACAGGAGCTGGGACCACAAAAGGTTTTCCTTGATGTTATAGGTAGTTTACCAGGGATGCCTCAGCACAGGTCTTGATCCCCCAGGAACAAGAGGAAGCTGTTCTAAGCCCCAACCTATTTATAACCCTTTCAGCACCCTGCTGGTCACTCTACTGACCAGGGATTGGCTGAAGAGGCATTAATATACAGGCCAGGGTAAAAACTTTTCCACCCACTATATCCCAGAGTCCAGTGGGATGCAGAGGAAAGTAGCTGAGCCTGCACCAACAGAACCTAGAACAGACACTAACAAATTACCACAGCTCTTCCTAATTACAAGGAGGCCAAAACCTAAATTTACCTCAAACTAGTAGCCTACTAAGGGTGCTACACATATTTAAAAATATGTTAAAGTGTAGGTTCACCTTTACAGAAATTCTTTAAAGTGAACTTACACTGGACCCCCTCCTCATCCCCCCGATCCTGCTGTACCTGTGTCCCACGATCACTTGCTAGGAGATATCGGGTCGCTGCTTTACCAGTCCAGGGATTTGAAATTCCCACGGCTTTCTCTCTTCTTCTACCCCGCTGACAGGACAGATTAGGCGGGTTCTGATTGGTCGGCGCCAACCAATTAGAATACCTCCTATACGTACCTGTAAGAGGTACGTTTAGGAGATTAAGCTGTGGGGATTTCATTCTGATTATCATCAGCAGGCTCCTTGAACTAAATGGCTCTTTTTTTCTCTCCCACTTTAAACTTTGCTGTGTGCGAACTGCAAGAAGGCAGGCCGATCGAAAAAAAAAAAAAAGAATGCATTCCTCCATCCACACATGTGAGATGTCATGCTTTAAAATTGTGCACGTTTGTGGAATGGCACCAAACTTAAAAATCTCCATAGGCAACACTTTTTAAAAAAATGTTTTACAGGTTACCAGTTTAGAGTTTCATAGGAGGTCTAGTTCTAGAATTATTGCTCTTTCTATAACATTCATGGTAATACCTCACATGTGTGGTGCGAACACCGATTATACATAGGCGTTCACTTGTGCATGCTATCACGAGGGGACAGGGGTGCTTTAAAAAAATATTTATTTTATTATTTTACTTTCTTTCTTTTTTTTTTCCATTACACTGTCCGTTTGTTAATTTTTTAAACACTTTTGTTTCTATCACAAGAAATGTAAACATCCTTTGTGATAGAAATAAGGCATGACGGGTCCTCTTTATGGAGACATTTGGGGTCTAAAAGAATTAAAAAAAAACATTGATCTCTGTTTTCCAGAAAAACAAAGTGTTTACATCTGCCAGAACCGGACGTGACATCATAGCGTAGTTTCCGGCCTTCCAGGACCATAGAAATGGCCAGGGACCCTCTGCTCAACTGCTGACTTTATGATAACCCGGCGTAACCATTGAATCGCATACCGAGCTCCCTGATCACACGGAAGAGTCCAAAGAGACGCTGGTGGCAGGATGGGGGGCATCCCCTCCTCCCAGATAGCAAACAATTGAGCTGCAAGTTTGAAAATGACTTGCTAAGCTATTCCTAGACTTGTCAGGCTTCACAAGTTTGTTGCACAATTGTAGCAAGTCCACATTGCATGACTCCAGATCAACTTTCGTTGCAAACATTCTGCAAGTCTGCTGCAAGTTCTGGTTCAGTTATATTGTGCAATAGTCATCCTGCCACAGGGATCACTGTGGCTTAATGATCATGCTGTAGACTTGCAGAGCTCTTGCTGTAGACTCACCACTGCAACTTTGCTCTTGCTAGAGACTTACCATGCAAATTTGCTACAAACTCAAAAAGTGTCAACAGGCTTACAATTCAGCACTGCCACAACGCTGTGCCAAGTTATCCATGCTATCTGGGCTGCTGCCTGTAAAAGCAATCCAGCAGCTAATCAGCTGCTAGGATGGCTTTTACAAAAAGGGAATCACTGGCTGAAAAAAAGATACCTGTAGGCATCATCCCGGTATAACCACTTCAACCTAAGGATGTCCATGAACATCCTATGGTCGAGAAGTGGTTAAAAAAAAGGACACTTACCTGTCCAGGGATCCAGCACTGTCCTCACCTGAGCTAGTTCTTCATTAGCCTTCGGGTTCCCGATGCTGGCATCCTGATGTTTCTGTATAGTTATTGGATGCTTATGTGCACACTGATAGGTCTTTTGAGCATTACATATGCATAGACCGTATACGTAATGGACATGTGTTTTTGATAATGATTTATCGTCTTCCACCTCCTACTATAGGTATAACTTACTAACTAAAGATATAGAGATACACCTTTAAAGGTGATCCTCCGGGTACCCCTCTCAGTGGAGATTGTTCCCCTGTAACATCAACTCCTAAGTAAGCAGATATATACATCTTTCTATTTGTTTTATGTCCTATGCTTCAAACTTTGGTATGATAGACTAATAATAGGCTAATAATGTGCATATATATGTACATTGTTTTTTACATATCAACATTTTACTGTCTTTATTTGTAGATTAGACAAACTAATAGCAAGTGCTTATCTTTCGGCTTCTGGGTCCCCCATTTTAGAATCTTTCCAGTTTTTATGCTGTGTATCTATCGAGTGAGGTGGGTTTAGGTACCACACTAGAGAAAAAACTTCCCTCTTTTTTTTTTTTTTCACCCTCTTCTCCCCCCCCTTCTTTTTCTTTCCTCCCTTCCCCTCCTTTTTCCTCTCTTTGAAAGGCTTTATTTTTATTTTTTTATACATTTTGTATATGTATGTCACTTATATGTGCATACATACTTATTATTAGATTTATTTATTATATTATTTCATACTGGTGAGGACTGCCTGGTCTTTGGTTGGGGTTCTCCCCTCTTTCACCCCCCCCCCCCCCCCCTTTTGGCTGTCCTTGGGTTGGCCTTGCCCGTCTCTATCTTCTCTGGGTGCTGTGAGACTAGCACAGCCATATCTTCTTGTTTTTCCTCCTTTTTATATAAAAAATACTTGATGTGACATACCAAGACACCTGCGTCTATATGGTCAGTAGACAATGTATTTAGACAATGTATTTAATGTATAGATTGCTTGTCTGTAGACAAATCTTTGTCTAATTATATGTATGCAAATATTTTTTACTTATTGTTTTTCTTTATGAATTGTAGATATCATAAATATTCATACCACTTGCTCCTGATGAAATGCGTTTAGTATCACTCTGTCCATTTGTACAACATTGCTGTAAATTTTTTTTTTTTTTTTTTTATCTTATTATGAACAGCATGTTATATCAATTGTCATTTTGTAAACTGTCCATACAGCAAAGTTGTGTCTATATTTTTAGATTTTGTATTATTAAATTTATAATTTTTATGTACATTTTTTGCGTACACCTTTTTTGGAGTCATTGCCCTTTAAAGTCCCACCAGAGGGTCTTCTGTTGTTTTCTGTGATATTCTGAATGTACAGGTTTCTTTATTGTGTTTCTGTGCAATTTAGCAAAGGCAGCCTGCAGCTTTTTACCTCCGGTATTTAGGAGACGCATACTTATTATAATACTGGTGACTGTAGAATTAGTAAATAGTAAATAAAGTAAATATTCACTGACTTCATAAATAAGGTAAATATGTGTGCACTTCAAATAACTTATAATGTACAGGAAAAAAAAAAAAAAAGATTATTTCTTGCACAAGATAGGATGACTGAGATGAACACAGTTTTTTTTAAGGCTTGAAATGCATGAAGATGGTAAGGCAGAAGGATATTGAACCTGAAAAAACACCTGATCACCAATTTAACATCATAATTATTATACCAAAATACTTTTGGTGGAATGTAATGGCCACAGTTTTTTTAATAAATAACAAACAAAATAATAACCATAATACAATTCAAACACTACTTCCCCAAATGTGCACAAATTCCAATACATTTATTAAAGCCAAGTGCTTGGCAGTGCCACCCATGTCATGCTCTGTAGTGAACCTGTATCACCCACCAGCCATTCACAACCAGCTCAATGGGTACATATCAGTCATTTTGCGTCATTGTTCACTTGAAATAAACCCTAGTAATTACCTCATTCATGAACTCCATATATTTATACATATTTGTGACCATTAAGACTAAACCACCCATCCAAACATTACAAACAAACTTTTTGGGCAGCAACCAATGCTGTGACTAAATGAATACATGCCCCATAAATCTACAACCCTCTTCCCATACCTCAACCCACAAATTTCTTAGCCATCTATATTATTTCCCATCGAGAAGAGAAGGTGATATGGATGGCTACTGCTATGTCAGTGCCTACACAGACGCTTCTCAGCAGAGTGTTCCTACTCTTTCTGCCATATTCTCCATAATATACCAATAACAAATTCAAAATCTCACAATTAGATGGAAGCCTGAGCATATTGGACATGGCAGAGATGTATACCAGAGAATTGAAGAACAGTGATCTCACTACTGAAAATCCCAAAAATATCCCCTTGCCAACCGCCCTATAGCACATTTACATTGGCAAGGGAAGGGGACGATGAATGACCTAAGCCAGGGATCTCCAAACTATGGCCCTTCAGCTGTTGCGGATCTACACATCCCATGAGGTATTGTAAAACTTTGACATTCAAAGACATGACTAGGCATGATGGGAATTGTAGTTCCTGAACAACTGGAGGGCCATAGTTTGAAGACCCTTGAGCTAAGCATTTCTGACAACAGAATTATGGTGGGCATTATATAGGGAAAAAAACACATTAATTATAGAGGTCAGAGGAGTACGACCAGGGCTGGTGTCTCAGGAGAGGGAAACTTAACTTGTCACCCAAATGGTGGAGCTAATTTCAGATCTCCTGTGCAGGTCTTTCTCTCACAGTTGTCTCACAGTTCTGTAAACCTCACAATATGACTATTCCAACTTGAGGTTATGCTTGCAATAAAATAGTAACCTGCCTGTACACAGATCATCCCCTCTTCAGTCTATCATGAATGTTGCTGCCAAACTTATCCACCTAACTGATCAGTCTCTGTCACCCCTCTCTGTCAATTCCTCCACTGGCTTCCACTCGCCCAACAAATATAATTCAAAATACTAACAACAAAATACAAAGTCATTCACATCTCTTTTCCGAGCTCCCATAAACCACCAAACTTGTCTCAAAATATTACCCAAACCATGTGCTCCACTCCTCTCAAGACCTTCTACTGTCTTATCACTTCCTTCCATGCTTGCTTCCAGAACTTCTTCAGAACCTTTCCCATCCAGAGCCTCACATGAACTTTTCTTCATCAACTCATCCACATACAGTTATTACCTTTTTCATCTCTTGCCTCTCCCTTTTTAGATTGCAAGCTCTCACGAGGTAGGTCCCCCTAACTTTCCTTTTTTTGAATTGTATTGCAACTGTACTGTCTTCCTTTATATTGTAAAGTGATGTGCAAACTGTTGCTGCTATATAAGTCCTGTATAATAATATAATATTTTCAGGCAACCAGAAGGGATGCAAGACAAATATGTGAACTGCACTACTTCCAATGGATTTGTAATTCTGTTCAGCCAGTCTTCTAAACCAGGCAATCCTGCCAGCCAGGTCTTGGATCACTCTGCAGATTACACTGCATTTAACAATGTAGCCTGGTTAAGAACACACCCTAGCCTATGATTGTACAATAAAGAAGTAGCAGCACACTGATGACATTTTTACTCTGCTTTCCCCTCCTGTAAGAATGTTCACAGTAATAGACTGCCATCACATAGTAGAACCCTCAATAACACTGAGTTCTACCTTCCCATACCCAGTCTGAGTTTTGCTCTCCAAAGGATTACAAAAAGTAGATATATTATAATGTGGATATGCTAGCTGAAAGAAAAGACCGTAATGCAATGTACTGCAGGGAAATGGTAATGGAGGGCTGCACATGACTAAGTGTCAAGTGACACAGTTTACAGGCAGATGGGGGTGGTTAGGCAGTAGTGGGAGTGGTCAGGCGGAGCAAGGGGAGCGGCCATATATAGAGGAGGGGCGGAGCTGGGAATCAGTGCGGGAAGAGACGGTGAACGAGGAGGCAGTTTTTTCCCACCCACCCTTCCCTGTTTGTTTTGGAGGTTGTGTATTGGATGTGTTAATGTTCTCATTGTCGTTTCAGGTCATTGAAGGGATTTCGTCATGACAGCTGAAATGGGATTGGCGTGGGTTGTTTTGTTGGTCAGTGACGGCAGCAGTTATAGAGGTGGTAAGTGGGTGGGGGGCTCATCAATAGATGGCCCCTCCTGGTACATCAAACGTTGTTGATGTTTAATGGTATTGTGCACTGCGGGAAAGTTGGTTATCGGGTGGTACAGAGAGAGACCCATGGGTCTGTATATCCCGCAGTGCCCCCTGGTGTTTGATATCGATTGATATCATGGTTATGGATATAGCACTTAGCGCCGTCACTGACCAATAAAAAAGTGGGTTTAACCTGTTTGTTTTACGTGTGTTTTTTCAGTTGCAGAAGGGGTTAAAAAGAGTTAATGTTATTGTGTTATTTATGGTTATTTATGTTTTATTTATAATAAGAAAAGTGGAGTTTCTTATTTTTGGTTATTTAATAAATTAGCGGTTATGGCCATTTAACTCCAAGAAATGGTGTGGTCTCTTATTTATTAAAATAAGGTAATTATAGGGAGTTTTTTGGTCGCAGCTAATGGGTCATATCTTGGCTACACTGGTCATGTACTTTACTTATGCTAACTGAATATACTGTAAATGTAAATTTCATTATTTTTCCTAATAACTGTATTACATAGTTACATAGTAAGTGAGGTTGAAAATGTCCATCTAGTTCAACCAACAAGAAAAACATATTAAAAAACCCCCATATAAAAAATCCTATACCCACAGTTGATCCAGACAAAGCCAACCAAAAAAAACAATAAAGCATTATCCAATTTGCTGTAGTGGGGGAAAAAATCCTTCCCGATCCCCCAACAGGCAATCTTATTTCGCCTGGTGTTATTATCTCTAAATATTAATATCCAGTTATATTATGTGCATTTAGCAATGCACCCAGGCTATCTAGAACCAGCTCTTGAGGGATTTTTTCCACATTATCACAGCTCTCGCTATGCAGAAGCCTTTCAGTGTGGAGGTTAAAGCTCTTTTCCTCCAGACGTAAAGATTTCCCCCTTGTCCTCTGTTATGATCTGAAAACTCAACACCAAGTTCACTATATGGACTACTTATGTATTTATACATGGTGATCATATACCCCTTTAATCTCTTCTCAAGAATGAATAAATTCAGTTCCTCTAATCTTTCCTCATAGCTGAGCTCCTCCATGCCTCTTATCAGTTTAGTTGCCCTGCTCTGCACTTTCTCCACTTCCCTGATATCCTTTTTGTGAACTGGTGCGCAAAACTGAACTGCATATTCCAGAGGTCTTACTAATGATTTGCACAGGGGAAAAATTATGTCTCACTCTCTGGAGTCCATGAGGGTCAGGGTCCCAACACTGATCCTTGGGGTACACCACTGATAACCTTAGACCAGGGGTGTCCAAACTTTTTTTAGAGAGGGCCAACAAGTGAACATGTGTGAGGGCCAACCATTTTCCCTGACATTCTTTAAATCATTAAAATTTGGTCTTAGTGTGTTCGTCCGAGCACTAATACACTGCCCAACAAGAATTTTCTTGCCTTCGTGGACCACCAGGGATGGCCACCACTGATGACCACCAGGTATGGCATCCCTGGTGGCCATGGGTGCCAATGTGTGCCCCCACATGATGCCAATCAGTGCCCATCAGCAATATCTGCCAGTGCCTCCTAATCAGTGATGCCAATCAGTGACATCTATCAGTGACAATCAATGCCACTCATCATTGTCCATCAGTGCCACCTATCAGTGCCCATCCATGCCCATCAGTGCCCACCTATCAGTGCCCATCAGTACCGCCTATGAGTGCCCATCAGTGCCACCCATAAGTACCCATCAGTGTCGCCTTCTAGTGCCCATTTGTGCCACTTATGAGTGCCCATCTGTGCCGCCTATGAGTGCCCATCAGTGCTGCATATCAGTGCCACTATCAGTGCCCATCAGTGCCCATCAGTGCCACCTCATAAGTGCCACTTCATCCATGCTCATCAGTGCCACCTTATCAGTGCCCGGCAGTGCAGCCTCATCAGTGCCCATCAGTGAAGGAGAAAACATATTTATTTACAAAATTTTATAACAGAAACTAAGAAAAACTATTTTTTTTCAAACATTTCGGTCTTTTTTATTTGTTTAGCAAAAAATAAAAACTGCAGAGGTAATCAAATACCTCCAAAAGAAAGCTCTATTTGTCTATTTGATACTTTTCCCCATTTTTGGGACCATTCGCATTTATACAGCGATCAGTGCTATAAAAATGCACTAATTACTGTAAAAATGTCACTGGCAGGGAAGGGGTTAACACTAGGGGGGCGATCAAGGGTTAATTGTGTTCCCTGTGTGTATTTCTAACTGTGGGGGTGGGGAATGACCTAGAGGAAATGACAGATCGCGATTCCTAGATATTAGGAACTCACGATCTGTCTCACCTCACAGAACAGAACAGGGATTTGTGTGTTTACACACCCATGTCCCTGTTCTGCCTCTCGCGCCCGCGATCACTCGTGGCCACCGGTCGCCGCGACCATCGGCCACGAGCATCGGCACCCCCGCAGTGCAACGGGTGCGTCCGCCTGCTATCCCACTTAAAGGAGCCGACGTATAGCTAATGACAGCGGCTGGTCGACAAGCGGTTAAACAGCGACAGCGCTGAAAGCTGAAAATTGGCTTGAGCAGGAAGGGGGGAAGTGCCCTGTATTGAAGTGGTTAAAGAAACAGAGGGAAGCAAATAAGAGAAGTCCGTTAGGGTTTATATATACTTGAACTGGCAGGTTCAGTTTCCTCATTTGCTTGAACATGACAGCTGACAGCTTTCATAATCTATGATTCTTACATGTCCTTTCCATGCAGCTATGGCTAATGTGTTGGAATATATTTAGTGGGTTATAAATTATGCCATCTGAAATCTGGGGCAAACATTGTGCACATCCAACGCATATTTCATTTTCACATGTAACCTGACAGTCATGCGATGAACCTACAGTAACATTTCATGCTTGTGCACATGCAGCTGACAAGGACAATACATGTGGGAATAGGTTATTAAAGTTTCCCACACCTACCATGTCACATACAGTAGTCTTGTGCAACAGGAATGAAGGCGTACAGCTGATTAAGTTGCTGATTAGGTTGCTCAGATTGCTGTTATATTGGGAGCACACCCTTTTCCACAATCAAACCAAATCCCTTGTATTATGCCCCGTACACACGGTCGGATTTTCCGACGGAGAATGTGCGATCGGATCATGTTGTCGGAAAATCCGGCCGTGTGTGGGCTCTAGTGGGCTTTTTCCATTGGAAAAAAAATTTGAGAGCAGGATCTAAAATTTTCCGACAACAAAATACGATCAGACTTTTTCCGATCGTGTGTAGAGAATTCCGACGCACAAAGTGCCACGCATGCTCAGAAGAAATTTGGAGACGAAAGCAATTGGCTACTGGCCTTTACATAGTCCCGTCGTACGTGTTGTACGTCAACTCGTTCGGAACGATCGGATTTTACGACAACTTTGTCTGACCGTGTGTGTGTAACATACGTTTCGGACAAAATTTGTCGGAAAAAATCCAACGGATTTTGTGGTTGGACTGTCCGACCGTGTGTAAGGGGCATCACAGTGCCTTGAAAAAGTATTCATACCCCTTGAAATTTTCCACATGTTGTCATGTCACAATCAAAAACGTAAATGTATTATATTGAGATTTTATGTGATAGACCAACACAAAGCGACATATAATTGTGAAGTGGAAAACATTTTTTTTACAAATAAATATCTGAAAAGTGTGGCATGCATTTGTATTCAGCCCCCTTTACTCCCATACCCCTAACTAAAATCTAGTGGAAACAATTGCCTTCAGAAGTCACCTAATTAGTAAATAGATTTCATTTAATCTCAGTATAAATACAGCTGTTCTGTGAAGCCCTCGGAGGTTTGTTACAGAACCTTTGTGAACAGCATCATGAAGGCCAAGAAATACATCAGACAGGTCAGGGATAACGTTGGGGAGAAGTTTAAAGCAGGGTTAGGTTATAAAAAAATATCCCAAGCTTTGAATATATCATTGAGCACTGTTCAATCCATCCTCCGAAAAAGAGTACGGCACAACTGCAAACCTACCAAGACATTGCCGTCCACCTAAACTTACAGGCCGGGCAAGGAGAGCATTAATCAGAGAAGCAGACAAGAGGCAGACCAGAGGCCCATGGTAACTCTGGAGGAGCTGCAGGGATCCAAAGCTCAGGTGGGAGAATCTGTCCACAGGACAACTATTAGTCTTGCACTCCACAAATCTGGCCTTTATGGAAGAGTAAAGCCATGTTCAAAGAAAGCCATAAGAAGTCCCGTTTGCAGTGTGTGAGAAGCCATGTGGGGGGGACAGAAAACACGTGAAAGAAGGTGCCCTGGTCAGATGAGACCAAAATTACAGAAAACACGTGAAAGAAGGTGCCCTGGTCAGATGAGACCAAAATTTAACTTTTTGGCCTAAAAGCAAAACGTTATGTGTGGTGGAAAACTAACACTGCGCATCACCCTGAACACACCATCCCCACCGTGAAACATGGTGGTGGCAGCATCATGTTGTGGGGATGCTTTTCTTCATAAGGAACAGGGAAGCTGGTCAGAGTTGATGGGAAGATGGATGGAGCCAAATACAGGGCAATCTTAGAAGAAAACCTGTTATGCTGCGTGTACACGGTCAGAATTTCCGATGGAAACAGTCCGATGGCAGCTTCTCAACGGATTTTCCGACCGTGTGTATGCCCATCGGTCTTTTTCTGTCGGAATTTCCGACGGACTTTGGATTGAGAACCTGTTCTCAATTTTCCCGACGGAAAACCTTTCTATCGGATCTTCCAATCGTGTGTATGCAATTCTGACTTGCAAAATTCTGACGCATGCTCGGAAGCATTAATCTTCCCTTTTATAGTGCTGTCGAACGTGTTTTATGCCGCTGTGTTACAGACCGTCGGAATTTGGTGTGACCGTGTGTAGGCAAG
Organism: Lithobates sylvaticus; assembly: GCA_028564925.1. Taxonomy (NCBI): domain Eukaryota; kingdom Metazoa; phylum Chordata; class Amphibia; order Anura; family Ranidae; genus Lithobates; species Lithobates sylvaticus. Next base: position 92,712,155 of record CM053028.1, read on the forward strand.
ACAGTTTGAGCGAAATTTCGTCGGAATTCCGACGGGAAAACCATCAGAGCTTTTTCCGACGAGAATTCCGACCATGTATACGCGGCATTAGAGTCTGCAAAAGACTTGAGACTGGGGCGGAAATTCATCTTCCAGCAGGACGACGACCGTAACTATACAGCCAGAGCTACAATGGAATGGTTTAGATCAAAGCATATTCATGTGTTTGATTGGCCCAGTCAAAGTCCAGACCTAAATCCAATTGAGAATCTGTGACAAGACTTGAAAATTGTTGTTCACAAACGCTCTCCATCCAATCTGACAGAGCTTCAGCTATTTTGCAAAGAAGAATGGGCAAAAATTTCACTTTCTACATGTGCAAAGCTGGTAGAGACATCCCCAAAAAGACTTGCAGCTGTAATTGCAGTGAAAGGTTCACATATTTATTTGTAAAAAAAAAATTTAAAACCATTTATCATTTTCCTTCCACTTCACAATTGTGCCACTTTGTCATGTATAAAAGTCAATTAGCGCCACCTTCCTAAAGTGCTATAAACGAAAAAAAATGCCAACTATAAAGACTAATAATTAATAAATAAACACCACAGCTGCTGTACACTTCCAGTGAATTCACCTCACCAACAACGTATGATCTAATAAAATATAAAGTGCAGTGCTATTAATCAATCAAGTGAAAAAATATCAAAATATATTAAAATAAATAAATCAATTTATATAATAATGTGTTCCATTAGTGTTCATATATGAAAAACACTTTTCTGCGTTGAATTATTGTGACTCCTCAATTATTGTGATTTCAAACTTCATATGTCACCACTGTGTTCTTTCTTTCAGCTATGGTCTCATCTATTTCACATCCGACCTGCTACTCTGTATCCACTTCCAAATCAGTAGCCTCCCAGGTGGATCGCAAAAAAGGTCTCTCTTATATACTGCCCCACTGCTTCTCTCCTATCTCCACACCAGCGTTATTGCTTTATATTCCTTATAGGATATGGCTCCACATTCATGCAACAATAAATAGAGGATACATAGTGCTCTCCGTTTGCAACATTTATTAAAATGCCCAAATAAAATACACTTACAAGATATTCAATAAAAACGGCTCTGTACAAATACAAACACGTCCGCCTGCTCACCACTGTGGCTGTGTGACGTCACGGGCTCGGCTTTTCCCCTCTAATAGAGGAGCCTCTAGAATCTCCTGAGCTCTTCCACTTCCATAACTCGGTATCTTCCTCAAGTGTCACCCCCCGCTTCCCTGCTGGGTCCCTGGCTTGGCACTCACTGATGCTCCTCAAGCGTCACCTCTGCTGTCCTGCTGGGTTCCTGGCTTGGCGCTTGCTGAAGTTTTCCCACTTCTTCACCGTCCCCAGGCGGTGAGAAGACTGCTCTGGTACTGGCTCCAGCTTACTCACAGTGGTCTCCGGTAACAAGGTAGAGGGTCCCTTAGTGGCGACAGCTTCCCCTCTACCTCCGACCAGAACTGGTTCCCCGTCTGGCCGAACCGTTACTCTCTGTTGGACTCCAATCCTGCAGTCCCAACACTGCGCTGCTTTTCCTGCTTCTGGATAGGCCCTCAGACAGCCTAGCAGCCAGATGTCTCTGGGATATGCCTCAAGATTCCAGCCTAGACAGCCTAGACAGCCATCCAGGTGGCACAGAACCCCGATCACCTGACTCCTCCCAAATAAATAGGCTCTCCCAGCAGGCCAAGGGGCTTAAAGAAACCCTTGCCTATTGGCTGAGATGCCCCATCCATCCATAAACTGACCTTGCTAAGCTCTTGTCTATTAATGTCACCAGCATAACGTCACCTAGCGACAGAAGAGAGAAGGGGCAGCAAGTCAAGAATTAGAGAGGAATCAGTGGATCTACTAACAATTAACCAGGGCAACTACTGCCTGGCAAACCAAATTTACTAGCAACCCTGCCTAAACACCAGGGTGCTACATCTACTTAATGCAACCTAAAACATCCAAGTGAAAGATATAACACCAACATGTCAGAAAAAAAGATTTAAAGAAAAAAAACACAATCACTGAGTTGAAAAAAGTATCACCCTCCTCTCCTAAAAATTACTTGTAAACTCAATCAGGTGTAGCTAATCACCTTCTCAATGGCACGCAAAGCCATTTGATTTTCAACTGTGATCGGCTGTGGTCATTTTGATTAGCTCAGGATGAAAAGAGCTTTCCTGGAGCATTTCAGTCCCTAGTAGTGCAACTAAAGCAAACAATCAACTATAGGCGGCACGGCACTGTCAAAAGATCTCCAGGATAAAGTTGTGGACAGGCACAAGTCAGGAGAGGGATATAAAAAAAGTTCAAAGGCTTTATCAATGCCGATAAGCACAGTGATGTCTATTATTAAAAAGTGAAAGGTATTTAATACAACACAGAACCTCTCTGGATCAGGACGTCGCTCCAAACTGGATGAAAGACCCGGGAGGGAAACTGGTCAGAGAGGCTACACAGAGGAATACAGCAACTCTGAAACAATTACAGGAATTTATGACAAAGAGTGGTCATTGTGTGCATGTGACAACAATATCACACATTCTCTACAAATGTGGCTTGTATGGGAGGGTTGCTAGAAAAAAGCCACTCCTCAAGAAAGGCCACATGCAGTCATGACTGAGCTTTACCAAAACGCACCTTGAAGAGTCTGAGGCCACAAGGAAAAAGGTGTTATGGTCAGATGAGACTAAAATTTTATTATTTGGCCTCAATACCACATGATATGTCTGGAGGAAATCCAATACAGCTCACCATCCAAATAACACGATTCCTACAGTATAGCATGGAGGTGGTAATGTAAGAAATTACCATACCCAGCAAAATATATATGTTTGTAGAAAATGTACAGTATGTACGTAATATATATTTATATGGGGTTAATATGATGTGTGGCAAACATAAGACGTCTATGAATCTAACTACCGTATATACTCGAATATAAGCCGAGATTTTCAGACCCTTTTTTAGGTCTGAAAGTCCACCTCTCGGCTTATATTCGAGTCACCGCCGTCTGCCTACATGAACAGCTTGTCATGCAGACAGACGGCGGTGTTCAAAAGCCGCGCCACCTCCTTCCGCCCTTCCGTGATAGGTGGACACTAATTTTCCCAGCAGTACAGTGTTCCGCCTATCACGGATGGCCTGTCATTCTCATCTCATGGACGAGGATGAGAGGATATCCGTGATAGGCGGAACACTGAACACTGACTGCTGGGAAAAAAGTGTTCCTCCTATCACGGACGAGGAGGCGCGGCTTTTAAATTTTAATGGCGCCTGTAATACACGCTGTGGGGAGGACAGAGAGGGACCGAACCCCGGACCCCGGACCGAGGACCGAGGACCCCGGACACAGGACACAGGACCGAGGACCGAGGACCCCGGACACAGGACCCAGGACCCCGGACCCACGGATCGGCGGATTGGCACAGGTAGGCTGCAATGGGGACACGTGGGACACGGGGGTCTGTACAGGGGACATGCAGATGGGCATTGCTGACCCTTTTTCCACTTACAGTAGCTGCTGCATTTTTGCCCCTCGGCTCATACACGGGTCAATACGTTTCCCCATTTTTTTGTGGTGATTTAGGGGCCTCGGCTTATACTCGGGACGGCCTATACTCGAGTATATACGGTATGTCCAAACTATGGCCCTCCAGTTTTTCAGGAACTACAATTTCCATCAAGCCTAGCCATGTCTGTGGATGTCAGAGTTTTACAATGCGTCTTGGGACGTGTAGTTCCCCAACAGCTGGAGGGCTGTAGTTTTGGAGATCCCTGCTCTAAAGTATTGCTTTAAGTAATATTTCCTTATATATGGCAAGGATGTTCAAGTTACGATAATTCTTTGTGCAATATAATCTTTTTCACCTACAGTGTGTTTTGTGTGTTTGATTGATGACCTACCCCTAAAAAGAATGGTGAGAAATGCGCGTGGATTAATAATATTATATTATTTATTAATGTCCATATTATTATTTTCTTACAGTAATATCCTTTTTAAGACCCCTTTCACATGGAGAAGTTTTTCAGGCGCTTTTGGGCTAAAAAAAATCGCCTGTAAAGAGCCTGAAAAACGGCTCCCCTGCAGTCTCAGTGTGAAAGACGGAATGGATAGACGAAAAATGGATGGGGCAAAATACCATTAAATCTGCTGCCCTCTGGCAGAAATTTGTCAAGGGGAAGAAGGTTTAGCTTCCAATATGACAATCACCCAAATCACACAGCAAAAATGACCACACAGTGGTTGAAAGAGAACTGGGTGAATATCCTTGCATGGGTTAGTCAGAGCCCAGACTTAAACCCCATTGAAAGTAGGTGGAATGACTTGAAGACTGCAGTTCACAAACGGTCATCATCAAATTTAACTGAAATTGAGCAGTTAAGATGAAGAGTGGGCAAATATTGCAAAGTCTAGATGTGCAAAGTTAAAGGGGTGTTCCAGCTGTAAAACATTTTTTTTTAAAAGTCAGCAGCTACAAACACTGTAGCTGCTGACTTTTAATAAGGACACTGTCCAGGGTGCCCGCGATGTCAGCCCCCCGAGGCCGATCCATCCCCCGTATCGTCTGCTCACTAAGAGAAACAGGCAGTGGGGCCTTGCGGCTTCACTGCCCGTCTCCTACTGGGCATGCGCGAGTCCCCCGATGATTTGTGAATGGGTGGCTGTCTTCTGTGACACACCCAGGTCCCAGAAAACACTGCGCCTAAATTTCTCAGAAAACAACGTGAGGAGTAGAAGACTGAAGATCACAGCGGAAGTGGCAGATTAGGACGATCTGCCTAGCAACAGGCATTTCTGGTAAGTAAAAACATATTTTTTTTTCAAATATTGTATTGATGAATTAATTTTATTTTTTTAGGGTGTACCTCCGCTTTAATAGAGACATATCCCAACAGCAATAGTAGTTGAGTAAATACAGCTGGATAAAACAAAAACCGTGTCTGTCTTCATTTCAGGCTGCAAAGCAGCAAAATGTGATTTTAAAGGGGGGTGATTCTTTTCTAGAGTGAGTTAGGGACCTTTGATTGTAAGCTCCTGGAGGACAGGGACTGATGTGAATGTATAATATACACCAATCAGCCATAACATTATGACTACTGACAGGTAAAGGGAATATCTCGTTACAGTGGCATCTGAAAATTGGTGGGATATATTAGGCAGCAAGTGAACATGTTGTCCATAAAGTTGATGTGGTGAAAGCAGAAAAAAAAATGGGCATCGCAGTTTGCTATGTATAGGGCTGTGAAGCCCATGGTGACCCATGTCCACAGCCAAAAGCTTCTACAATAGTCACATGAACATCAGAACTGGACTACGGAGCAATGGAAGAAGGTGGACTGGTCAGATGAATCATGTGGATGACCGGGTGCATGTGCGTCACTTACCTGGGGAAGAGATGGCACCAGAATGCGGTATAGGAAGGCAAGTTGGCAGAGGCTTTGGGCAATGTTCTGCTGGGAAACCTTGGGTCCTGCCATTCATGTGGATGTTACTTTGGTGTCCATGTCTCAATGGGTCAGGGTTGTTTTAGCAAAAAGGGGCCATACTCAATATTAGGTAGGTGGTCAAAATGTTATGGCTGCTCTGTATATACGTAAAGTGCTACGTAAATTGACGGCGCTATATAAGAACCTTCATAAAGTATTAATTAATATAAAAACATAGATTGACATTTACATAGACAGGAGGAGGGAGCAGGATTAGCTCATCAGCCATAACAGCCCAATCACAGTCTGGGGGCAGCCGGTCCGACAGCATTCGTCAGCCAATGACTGAGATTTCAGACCTGAGCGTTCCCCTGTCAGAACACAATAGCACAGAGGGGAGATCAATGTACTAATAGCGGATTGTTAGTACAGTGGCTGTGACCTGAGCTGGCAGGTTTTTTTCATTCAAACCGCTGGGTCGAATGAAAAATAACTAGTAGTGTGTACTGGGCTTAAGAGTAGTAGAAGGTTGAGTTGGATTGCCCACTAAAGAGAAGCTCTCAGGGTAAAAATATGGGAGCTGCCATTGTTGAGTTGCTTTTTTAAGGTGCATGCTCAAGAACTATCATTATTGTCTTTTCCTTTACTGACTTTGAAGAAGTCTGTGCATGTCAAGTGCCTAAATAGTTAAAAATTAGCCCAAGAATAAAGTGGGATATACACTATAAGAAAAACTGAACCAGTGAAAGAAAATTCGTACAAAAATTATGTACGACAAAGACTTTTTTATTTTATTTATCATGTGTAGTCTTTCTTTTCTTATTTTTCTCGTACGAAAATTGTATGAAAACAGTACACATTAACTTCTTGCCGACCGCCCACTGTCAAAAGACGGTGGAGCGGTGCGGCTCTTGTGTCGGGTCGCCGTCATGTGACGGCGCTACCATTTTGGAGGCGCGCGTGCGTGCCCGCCGCGTCGCTGGGGACCCGATGCGCGTGCCCGGCAACCGCGATGTCCGCCGGGCACCCGCGATTGCCCAGTAACTGAGCAGGACGTGGATCTGTGTATGTAAACACACAGATCCACGTCCTGTCACTGGAGAGGAGACCGATGGTGTGTCCCTTGTACATAGGGACACCGATCGGTCCCCTCCCCAGTCAGTCCCCTCCCCCCACAGTTAGAATCACTAATATAGGGAACATATTAACCCCTGCAGCGCCCCCTAGTGTTAACCCCTTCCCTGCCAGTCACATTTATACAGTAATCAATGCATTTTTATAGCACGGATCGCTGTATAAATGTGAATGGTCCCAAAAATGTGTCAAAAGTGTCCGACATGTCCGCCGCAATGTCGCAGTCACGATAAAAATCGCAGATCGCCGCCATTACTAGTAAAAAAAAAATAATAATAAAAATGTCATAAATCTATCCCCTATTTTGTAGACACTATAACTTTTGCGCAAACCAATCAATATACGCTTATTGCGATTTTTTTTTACCAAAAATATGTAGAAGAATACGTATTGGCCTAAACTGAGGAAAAAATTTGTTAAAATTTTTTTTTTAAATTGGATATTTATTATAATAAAAAGTAAAAAATATTATGTTTTTTCAAACTTGTCCCTCTTCTTTTGTTTATAGCGCAAGAAATAAAAACCGCAGAGGTGATCAAATACCACCAAAATAAAGCTTTATCTGTGGGGAAAAAAATGATAAATAAATTTTATTTGGGTACAGCGTTGCATGACCGCGCAATTGTCATTCAAAATGCGACAGCGCTGAAAGCTGAAAAATGGCTGGGTCAGGAAGTAGGTGTTCGTGCCTGGTAGGCAAGTGGTTAAACAAAAATCATTTGTTCTGTTCCCGTTTGAGAAAAATTTGGGAGTTTGTCCTTTAGGGGATTTTCGGACAAAAATTCGGAATCGGCTGTGGAAAGTTGTGTACACACTATACGAAAATCGTATGAGTATTCTTTGGACGAAAATGTTCGCCCAAATTTCTTATAGTGTGTACGAGCCTTTAGGATGACAGCCCCAAAGTATTCACCTTCAAAAATAAACAGTGGCAGTTCTTCTTTTTCTACCAAGACAAGCAGACTAGTTCCCTTTAAGATTACCAGACAATCCTTGTAAGGCTTCAAGTTACAAAAGACGTGTAAAATACAGCAAAAATGTGTTAAATGTCCTCCAATGTCATAACAAACATGGTTAACTATGTGCAGGTAAAATAAATATGTGTTTTGCAATTCTTTCTCTACCCAGCTTTGAACCCTATTATCTAGATTCATAGCTAGTATCTCCATACTACAGTCTAAACACATTATTAAATCATTTGTTACCCCAACATTTAATATTCCTGATGCGTGCCTGCTGTACTTTGCACTTGTATGAGAAAGTCTCCTGTTCTCTTTGTATTGCTTCCTTTATGTGAAATCCCTGGTGTTCCTGCTAGTCGTCTCCTTGCTTTCCTATTAAAAACTGACCACACTAAGTAGGATAGCACAGTGTGGTCAGTTCTCTAGCTATGCTGGGAGCTCAGTGTGCTCTCCTCCAATGATCAGACTTGTCCTGGCATGCCCCCACTGCACAGCCATTCACTGTAAAGCTCAGTGTGCTGCTGCTCGCCCCCCCCCCCCCCCCCCCAGCTCTTATGCAGCTTAGAACAGGAGCAATGTGATCACTTATAAAAAAGGGAAAAAAAGGTATTTATAATGTTTTTTTTTTTCATATCTATACAAAAATGTTTTGCCTTTCATTTCTGTTTTAAACTTAAAGGGGTTGTAAAGGTTCGTTTTTTATTTTCTAAATAGGTTCCTTTAAGCTAGTGCATTGTTGGTTCACTTACCTTTTCCTTCGATTTCCCTTCTAAATGTTTTTTTTCTTTGTCTGAATTTCTCACTTCCTGTCTCTCCTTAAGCCCCATACACACGCGCGGATTATCCGAGGACCAGGTCCGTCGGACCATGTCCGTCATACTTTGTCTGATGTTGGTTTTGCGTACACACGGTCGGACAAAGTTGTCGGAAAATCCGATCATTCTGAACGTGGTGACGTTTGTTGCCTACGACGGGACTACGTAGAGGCTAGTAGCCAATAGCTTTGGTCTTGTAATATGATCTGAGCATGCGTAGCACTTTGTCCGGTCGGACAACCGCACACACGATCGGATTTGGTGTGATCGGACCGTGTTGTCGGAAATCTATCCAGCAGGAGATAGGACTTTGTCCGTCGGACAATCCGACGTACACTGTCCGATGGTGCATACACACGGTCTGATTTTTCAACAACATTGTCCGATCGGACAGAATCCATGCAAAAATCTGACCGTGTGTATGGGGCTTAAGTAAACTTCACACCATCATCCCAGCGGTGTTTAGTCAGCCAGAACAGCTTACTGAACAGCTTACTGAGGAGGAACAGGAAGTGAGAAATTCAGACAAAGAAAACAAAGAAAAAAAACATTTAGAAGGGAAATCAAAGGAAAAGGTAAGTGAACCAACAATGCACAAGCTTAAAGGAACCTATTTAGAAAATTAAAAAACTAACCTTTACAACCCCTTTAATGGGTGGTCTTACAAGGTGATCATTTATAATCACTTTAAAGGGGTATTTCACCTTACAAATTTTTTTTTTAAAAGTCAGCAGCTAAAAAAAAAGTAGCTGCTGACTTTTAATAAGTACACTTACCCTCCCAGGGCGCCCGCGATGTCGGTCGTGGAGGACGAGCTGTCCCTCGGCGATCCGGTTCCAGTGCCGCCATCCTCAGTAAGGGAAACGGCTTCACGTTTCCTACTGCGCATGCGCGAGTCGGCGCGCGGCCTACTGCGCATTCGCGACTCTAATTTGTGAATGGGGAACGCGATGTGTTGTGGGACATAGTTCCCATAACACATCGCGCCCCATTCACCAGAAGACGGAAGAAGAGAAGATCACTGCGGCGCTGGAGGAGGCAGATTAGGACGATCTGCCTAGCAACAGCCATTTCTGGTAAGTAAAAAAGTTTTTTTTAATTTAACTGGTTACTAACATTTTTTAAAGTTTTTGTTTTCAGGGTGTCCCACCACTTTAAGTATTTCTACCATTATATTCTATACTTTCCGACGAAGTTCTTGTTCACACAAGCCAATACACTAAAATGATCTCTGGTGTCTTTTCTGTGACGGTATTAGTGGTGGTGGATGGGGGGGGGGGGGCATATGCCTCGCCTTTTGACAAGGCAAGACAGTGTTTACCATTTTCTTTTTAAACTTTATTGAAATTGAAAGTGCCACTTTTGAAATTGCCACATCGTCCGTGCATTCCTATGCACGGACGATGACATCTGGTGAGCTCCCTCCCAAGGCACGTCATCCCACCTAAGCACAGCATTGTAGTGTAAACAGGGTACATAGAAAACATGTTTTTATATGTGCCCTTGCCGTAAATGGTTTTGATCAAGTGCAGTGTTAATGGGGTGCTAAAGATGAACTGGAAATTCAAAATAGAACATGTCACTTGTTGTCCACACTTTTCTACAATATATCAAGCAGAAGCTTGATTCTAGATTCAGAATATGTTATGCTGGCTTTGTATATAAATAAGTTGCGATCATATACAGCGTGAGTGATCACGATAAATGATTAAATAAAGTGAAATAAATTGCAACACAAATATATGTCTATAAGTAAAGACTCTGCATAAAAAGAACTTAAAAAAAAAACATATTGAGTCCACACATAAAGGATTCCACAGTGTGAGAGGGGGTGATTCCAATGAGGAGATGAACTCCAGGTCACTTCCACCATCACCAAGGAGATGGGGGTATCTTGAATAGAAAAAACCCACTCGATATGTGGGGACTCCTACCATAACTGGTGGACCTCCTAAAGAGCAAGGTCATATACGCCAGCAGACTTAGCTCTCTGCAGGGTCTATAGGTCCTCCTTGTCACTGGAGCTCTCCGACAGTGGCTGGAAGTCCTCCTCAATATCCAACTTGAAAATGGGAAATCACATCTAAAAAAGGGGGGCACACGTTTTCACCAAGTGGCAGTTATTATATCTGTAAGTATTGTGAACCAAGCAATCAGTCAACTGTTTTTCTGAAGAAATCCATGTGTGTTTGTCTGTGCCTCTGTTCTGAGTGAGTCTCATGCTGGCTTTGTGCCCACTCCCATCATAGCACCAGGGGTCTCCAAACAAGGGGCCAGTTTACTGTCTATCGGACTTTAGGGGGGGGGGGGGGCAGATTGTGGCCAGTATGAGTAGAAAAAGTTCCAGCAACTGTGGAAGTGAACAATATCTCAGGCATGCTGGTCAATGGGGGTAAAAAAATTACACAGAGCCAGTAGAAGGATGAATAGTGCCCCATCATTGGTATACCTGGGAGGAATAGTGCCCCACTATTGGTATCAGTGGGGGGGGGATTACTGCCTCATTATTGGTATCTGTGGGAGAATTAATGAATGCCCCAGCATTGGTATTAAGCCCCATACACACGCTCGGACAATCCGCGGACCAGGTCGGTCGGACTTTGTCCGACGTACTTTGTCCGATGTTGGTGTTGCGTACACACGGTCGGACTACGTTGTCGGAATATCCGGTCCGGAAGAACGTCGTGACGTAAGTCGTCGTCCACGAGATTACAAAAGGGAAGTTCAGCACCACGTCAGGCACCCGTTGGGCTCCTTCTGCTGATCCCGTGTTTATCGAGAGTTAGTGGAAGTTTGGTGACTTAAGATTCGCGCTTCTCAGTTTTCTGACTCAGATCGTTACTGCTCTTCAGTTTGTGCTTGTCGTGCGTATCTGTTTATTAGTGCGTGTAGTCAGTTCGCATTTGTTGGTCATTGCGGCCTATATCTTGATATAGGACGCTTTGATTTGCACTGCTTATTGTCTGCTCGTTGCTGGTATTCACTTCGTTCTTTCAGGCCTTGCTGTTTATCGGTGCTTTCTGTTTGTCCGTTCTGACCAGCCGACCTTTTGTGACCTTGTGAGCGATGTTTCCCGTGCGTACTCGTCGCCGAGTTCGTGCTGTACGCGGAATTGGTGTCGGGCTTTTAGCTTTGAGCCAAGACCCGTCCATGAACAGAGTGACGAGGAGTATGTGGACCAAGAATTGGTTGCTTCAGCGTGACCAGTTCTCGCACATGCCTTTGTTTCGTGAGATCCGGGAGAATAATCCTGATGATTTCAGGAACTTTCTCAGGATGACGGACCCCGATTTTCACCGTCTTTTGGCTTTGCTGACCCCCTTTATCAGCCGGCAGGATACCTGCATGAGACAAGCCATTACTCCGGAGCAGAGGCTTGTTGCCACGTTGAGGTACTTGGCGACAGGGAGAAGTCTTCAGGATTTGAAGTTCTCTTCAGGTATCTCTCCCCAGGCCCTGGGAATCATTATTCCAGAGACCTGTTCTGCCATCATTCAGGTCCTGCAGGAGGACTATATTAAGGTAACATTTCTACTTTACTATTCCCTTCTATGTATGCTCTGTTTGCTAATGACTTGTATTTTTGACCTCCTTCCCTAATTACCATGATTGCAATATGTTCTAATATGCTGCGCCCCTTTTCTCCTTCATGCATTTTTCCCTTCACTTACCTCCCCAGCATGCTCTTCTGCCCCAATAGACACCTATGGCCTAGTCACTTAAGCAATGTCTTTTGTCTGCTGCATAGTATTGTTTGCCCCCAAACACCCCCTAAAATATGCACAAATGTTTGCTGTGTGGTTTACTTCATGTAGAGCCCCCTTTTTTTTTTATTTTGGTGGGGGGGGGGGGGCAAACTCATTAGGAACCCCCTCCCCCAACTGCTCTGTCAGATGGTACCAATCCTTTATCTGCTGGCTTTCCCAAGGTCCCTACACACTATATACCTACCTCTTTATAGTGCGCATCTTTAGGGATGAATTCAGCAAAGCATGTAGTGCAAGGGGCTGCCTCCATACATTCCATTTCCTATTTTTTTGTCTTCTTTCCCTCCTATTAGCTTGCTTGGTAATTTAATAATGTCACACTGTGCCTGCCTTTTTTTTTGGGGGGGGGGGGGGGGTTGAAATGTTATTTGATATTTCCTGTGGCCTGCCAATAGTGTTAAGTACAGAGGGTCTGGCCAAACTAGCCCACATTATTGAGCCATTTGCCAATCAATGAAGTGCAGAGGGTTAGCTGTCCACCACCCCCCCCCCCCCCAAAACCCTAGTTATTGCCAATGTCCCATCAGAAGTGGGGGGATTGATGGGGGGGGGGTGAGTAATCTGTGAAGGGGAGCCTCTACTTTTCTGTGCAAATACTTTCCAGCCTCCAATTTTATACAATGCTCTTGTTCCAAGATGTTGATTGTCTAATCTGCTTGCAATGTTTAGGTGCAAAGTGACTAATTTTTTTTTCTTGTTTCACTCCACAGTTCCCTTCCACGCCACAGGAATGGCAGACTGTGGCCTCCCACTTTGCCAGCCGTTGGGACTTTCCTAACTGCGGAGGGGCAATTGATGGGAAACACGTCCGCATCGTCCCACCGCCCAACTCGGGGTCCTACTATTATAATTATAAAGGGTTTAATAGTGTAGTGATGTTGGCGGTGGTGTCGGCAACATACGAGTTTATGTATGTGGACGTGGGGATGAACGGCCGGATATCGGATGGTGGGGCCATTACGCACACGGAGTTCTACTGGCGTCTCCAAAGTGGCAGTCTGTGCTTGCCACCTCCAGAGGAGAATGCCGAAGGACTCTCCTTCGTCTTTGTCGCAGATGAAGCGTTTGCGTTGACTCCCCATGTGATGAGGCCGTTCCCGATGAGGACCCTCACCCCGGACCAGAGGGTCTTCAACTACAGGCTGTCCAGAGCCAGAAGAGTTGTGGAGAACGCTTTTGGCATCCTGGCCAGCCGCTTCCGCCTGTTCCTGACGGCATTTAACTTGGCGGAATACAAACTGAACCACATAGTTCTTGCCTGTTGCATATTGCACAACTTCCTCAAAAGACATAACAGGAACTATGTGGTGCCCGTTGGCCCAGATGTGGAGGGCCCTCCAAATGCGGAACTCACAGCCCTTCGAGTGGCACGTCCAGGCTTGCCCCCTCTAAATGCCCGTGTGGTCCGGGACCAATATATGGAGTACTTTGTGGGTAGGGGGGCCATTGCTCTGCCTGACGATGTGTGAGAGGCATTTTTTAATAAATCAGATATTTTAACCAACCTATGATTTCTTGTCATTTCAGTCTTCTTTTTAGCTTATTTTACTTTGACATTTTTTCCCTTTGCCTTCGACAGTGGGAATGCACTTTCTGGGCAAAAGGAGGTAACAGTCTCTTCTTCCCAAAAAGATTATTCTCATGTTGTGTGTTTGCTTCCTAATCTTTGGTCTAGAGAAGGTTTGTACTGCATAACTGACACCCAAAATACTCCTTTTCAGCACCAGGTCTGACATGTGTGTATTCTCAAAAATGCTGTGCTCCGTGTTTTCGTACAAAGCACTGTGGGTGTCATTTACATAAGTCAAATCCGCTATGCTCTACAAGTGCATTGAAAAAGTTCCCAGGGAAAGAAAATTGGAGTGCAAAGTGGATTTGCCTTTAGTAAATAACACCCATTGCCCCCCATATCCTTTACATTTTACATACATAATGCATTGTGTTTTTTAAATAAGGAAGCCACACATTTCGAAAAATAAAAAAGTTTACTAGGAAAACATTCACAAGTGCGTTTACAATCTTCACGCCAAAACTGACAACATCTTGTTTATTTACAACATTGTTTACAAACATTCCGCAATTGGTAAAACCAGGCATGGAGCAAAACAGAACCTATGAACTCGGAAAGTTCAACTTTGTAAAGTGAAGACAAGATCAGACATGACTATATGTTCAAAGTGTGTTTGATCTTGCCTTCATCACATGGGGGGGTCACCCCCGGAAAGTGGAAATTTAGAACATGCACACAATTTGGGTCTGAAAATGGACATTAGATGGTAAAACACATGCCTAGAAGCTTCAAAAGTGCCATTTTCCATCATGGGGATGAATGGACGTTTTTTGGGGGTGCAACCCCTTCACCACAACCACTTTCGTAGTTCGTAAAGTGTTTTCACCCCCAAAAAAAAGTTTGCATTCATCCACCATGATGGGAGCTAGCAAATGTGGACACAATGTGTGCATGTTCCAAATTTCACACAGTTTTTAAGTTGCAAATGTGTTCAGAAGCTGGCACAAATGTGTGTTAATTACTTGGTGCGTTTTCATATTTTTCCTAAAACATCAATGATGTTCTTCAATTTTTGTTGAACATCATTGATGTTTTGCTTTATGTAATCTAGATCTCGATTGCAGACCATTATCTCTCCGATGAGTACGTGGGCACTCTCTGTGGTAAAGTGCGATTTTTCTTCCACAACATCCACGTCACCTAAAAACCACAAACAAACAAAAATGGGGTGTTGGAAATGAGGCAGCCATACATGGATTAGCTTACCAGTAGCTGTGTTCTCCCACACTCACCTGTTGTGGTGACAATTTCTCCAAGTTCGATGATCTCTCCTTCCTCCTCCTCCTCCTCCTCTGCTTCTGCTCTTTCCCCTTTTTTGGGAGGTGTTGGTTTGGGGGTTTCCTCAGACGGCCCAAGTTTTCGCTCCCCTATGAGAATGTCCAAAAGGAAGATTTAGCAACACAAGGTATTGAGGGCAGAAATAGGAAATGACAAACATTGTTTGAAAGTGACGGACACTATTTTAGTTTGGCCAGTTACAAATGTCAACTACATGAATGTAGTCACTTTGTAAAGGTGCTAAACTGACTAGCTTTTTGGTAGAAGTTTGTGTGATGGAGACCCCCCTCTAGTATCCACTGGAGCACATGTGTGGAAAAGCATAATAAAAAGGGGGTTTGGGTGTCCCAGCACTAGTGCTCTAGAGTCCAGATGGGTAAACAGCTACTGAGTGACCTCTCCTTTACATTGACAAAATTTGGTTTACGCTCTTGCTGACATCTCTAGTGAGAACAAACTTCCTTTCAATAAAAACTTCACCAAACATCGTATTATAAGTGGCCGAACGATCGAGGTTGCGTACGATCGAATGCACACACACGATCATGACAGTGGCAGAAAGATCGAGGCTGAGTACGATCGAATGCACAGACGAACCTGAAAGTGGCCATTTTGGAATGTACAACTTTGTAAAAATCAAACCACAATGGAGCAGTATGCAAGCAAGAAATCAAACACAAAACACAACTACTTACTTTTTAGAAGAATTCGCTTGATCTTTCTGTACTGATCGGCCTCCCTCAGTTTCAGGTCTGACCAGCGTTTCCTCAGTTGCTCCTTGGATCGTTGTACCCCAAAATGATTGTACAGCCTCCTCACAACTTTAGACATGATCTTGGCCTTGCGGACATTGGGGTTGAGGTAAGGCCCATACTTCCCATCATAGTCGCTCCTCTTTAATATGTCCACCATCTCCAACATTTCTCCAAATGACATATTGGAGGCCTTGAATTTCAGGCTCCGGGATCGGGACGTTTCTGCCTCCGGACTTTCCTCGTCCTCCTCCTCGTTGGTGGGATATTTGTGGCGCACCTGCTGTGTCCCCGCCATGTGCTCTCCCCACTACGCCGTAAAGAGAAGGGGTGGGGAATAGACGAGAAAGATCGTCAGGGGCGGGCGGAGTTTGAAGCATGCGCACTGTATATAAAACGTCACACGCCTGTGTCGTAGCCACGATCTGGGAGACGAGGGGAGAGAAAACTCACACGAGACGATCGCTACAAACGAAGGTACAATTTAACGTTGGTACATAACTAGCCTAGACTGATTTGAACTTGAGGCTTCTTTATGGAGAAGATTAGGAGAGTTTAGCCTGACATAATTTAGAGGGTTTTGTGTGTTGTTGTGTCTTGCAGAGATTGATATGAAGGGATTCAACGACATGAGTTTTCTCCCCCTCTTCATTGCCAAATACAGGGATTTTCCCATATTGTGGCAGGGTATACACCCACATTACACCAACAAACCAAAGAGGCACGCAGCCCTGGAGGAACTTGTGGAATTTGTCAAGCCAAGGTTCCCCACGGCAACTGTTGATGATATTAGAAAGAAAATTGGCAGCCTGAGGAGTGCGTATATCAGGGAGCGGAAGAAGGTCGTGAAGTCTGAGGAAACTGCAACTTCAGCAGATGAGGTCTATGTGCCCAAGCTCTGGTACTATCAGAGTCTCCATTTTCTGAAGGACCAGACTGATGTCACGGAGTCAACCTCGACTCCTCCTTCCACGCTTCCTTGCGCGCAGCCCACCCCTGTTGAGGCTTCCGAGGAGCAACCTGGGCCTTCCAGTCTGGAAGAGGTGGAGGAGCCCAGCTTGTTCCAGGTATAGTAGTTTTGTTACCATTTATGGGAATAATGAATGATGTTCACTTAATTCAGGATCGCCAATTGCTTAGTTCCTAACGTGTTTGACATATCAACAGACAGTGGTGTGGGAGACATTTGGTGCCAGAATCTAAACTGCAGGGCTGAGAATTGTAGGGTTTTCTATTTGTAAACATTTTGCACCAGTCACTAGATGAGAATTGTGTGTGTTTGATGAACAAATAACTGAAACTATGTCCCTTTTTCATACACAGGAAGACCTCAGCCAGGAGGTGGCTGTGGAAGGTGGCAGTCAGGAGGAGGCAGGGGTTAGTGGCAGCCACCAGCTGGGTAGTGGCAGCCAAGAGGGGGCTAGGCCTCGGAGCCTGACTGACACCCAAACCCCTCCCCTCCGCCCTCCGTACAAAAGGGCGAGAAGGGGGGGTTATGCGGCACAGTCAGCGCTCCGGATGATCAGAGAGGCTTCAGACTCCCTACATGCCACACCCGCCGACGAGGAGACCTTTGGCTCGGTGGTTGTCACAAAAATGATGGGTATGGAGGTGGGGCAACGCAACATGTGTGAGGGGCTCATCCTCCATGTCCTAAATAAGGGTAGGGCTGGGGAGATGACCCCAGTCACACATGTTTGCCATAGCTACCATGCTCCGCCTCCTCCTCCTCCTCCTCCTCCTCCTTCTGCCACCCCACCAGCACGACAGCCACAGCGTGGAAGGAAGCGTGGAAGGAAGACCTGAGTGTGACGACCTGCAATCAGTCTGGTGTGAGAGAAGATGGAGCCTCTTGTAGTACCAGAGCCTGGGGACCTAGATGGCATCTGCTGCAGTTCCGGATACTTTGGACTTCACGACCAGATTGCACTCCCCTTAATATACGTACTCCTCAGGCCCCCAATTTTCTACGCTTGAACAATGATGGTTGCCGTGGGGGGCCAAGACTTTGCAAATTCCCCAAGTTTCACCATGGCTGCGTTCCTCTTTGGTTTGTTGGTGTGACCTAAATAAAGGTTTTTTTGATTTGAAATAATCATTGACTATTGTGTTTTACTTTGCTACAATGACAGTTTTTCTTTGAGTAAGCAGGTACATTTCACTAATCCTAAAGTAGAATTAACAAGGGGCAACAACAACAAACAACCTCCTAGTAAATTTAAGCAAGAAATACAAATGTAAATAATGTGTTTTTGGTAATTTGAGACACACAACCCCCCTCCAAAAAAAAAAAAAAAAAAAAACATTCAAATATGTATTCCCCAAAAAAAAAAAAAAAAAAGACAAATCATGGTAAAAAAATAACAAAGATTCTTTTCCGTTCAGAGTAAAAATAAACATGTAGTGTATAAATGCTGCAAAGTAATAAAGAAGTAAGTTTGTGAGAAGTGCGGGTGAATAGGA
Organism: Lithobates sylvaticus; assembly: GCA_028564925.1. Classification (NCBI taxonomy): domain Eukaryota; kingdom Metazoa; phylum Chordata; class Amphibia; order Anura; family Ranidae; genus Lithobates; species Lithobates sylvaticus. Next base: position 92,730,343 of record CM053028.1, read on the forward strand.
GCAGCTAAAAGATGTCATTCTTGTTGCATTGTAAAGAAAAAGAGAATGCGCTGCATTAAAGACATTTTAACATTGCAGCGTGACGAATGTGCTGTGTCGATTAGGAAAGGTAGTTTTACCTGACCGAGCGCTTCCGTCACAGAATTTCTTCTGAGCATGCGTAGCACTTTGTCCGTCGGACAAGCGTACACACGCTCGGATTTGGTGTGATCGGACCGGGTTGATGGCAAATCTTTCCAGCAGGAGATAAGACTTTGTCCGACGGACAAACCGACGAACACTGTCCGATGGTGCATACACACGGTCTGATTTTTCAACAACCTTGTCCGATCGGACCAAATCCATGAAAAAGTCCGACCGTGTGTATGGGGCTTTAGTGGGAGGATTAATGAATGCCCCAGCATTGGTATTAGTGGGAGGAAGAGTGCCACAGCATTGGTATTAGTGGGAGGAAGAGTGCCCCATCATTGGTATATGTGGGAAAAATAGTGCCCCACCATTGGTATCAGTGGGTGGGGGGGATTACTGCCTCATCATTGGTATCTGTGGGAGGCATAATGAATCCCTCAGCATTGATAATAGTGGGAGGAATAATGACCCCCTTGTTGGTGTCAGTGGGAGGATTAGTGTGTCAAATCAGTGGGAGTAATAGGGCCAGATAAGGGCCAGCAAAGGGCTGCATCTGACCTGTGGGCTGCAGTTTGGAGACCACTGCTCTACACATGTTTTGTTTTTAGCAGAAAGGGCAGTTGTTTGCTTCCGCTCCTGAAACAACCTCATTATTATGGCAAATGGTCAATTTAGAGGCAAATCGCACCTAGAATAGTTCTCATTTTTCGTATCGTGTTGCCCCCTTCCTTTCCATTCTATACAGAGGATTATAGGAGACTAATGTGAAGACGCACAGAGATACTGTTTAAAAAACATAGATTTTTTTCTATATATATTACTGAGCTAGTTTTTTTATATTTGCTTGTTCTCTAACTCTGGGAGCTCTGAGCGGTTTGAGCAGCGAACCTATTCAGTGCTGGTGTGTTTCTAACCTGTTCTAGAGGCATCTTTAGCTTCCACCACAGTCTGCTGTGCTGGTAGAATAAATAAGCAAAATGACACAGTTAGGACAGAATACGGATCTACGATTACTGTGAGCGATGAGGCCATGAAGATTGCCATAGAGGAAGAAGAATGGGCTCCTGATAACTATATTACTCCCCTGACTGAGCCCTGAAAAGACATCAGGTCAGGGGAGAAAAAATAACAGCTGAGCACACAAGATGAAGTCAGATCTAGGTCTTAAAGGGACACTAATATTTATCCTTGTAATGGTGCAATATGCGCTGCATATAAAGACTCTGGCAACTGGCTTGATGACTTCTTTGTTGCTTATTTTGCCAATACCAAAAATTTGCTAATCAAATCTTTCAACTCACATACTGTGCATAAATTTTGCATTGGTGAAGAATTCTTATTAAAATGGACCTTCACCCTCTCTAACCACTTTCCGACTATCGGACATTCCACTCCTACCCCCTCCTTTCTCATAATTGATAATAAATAATAAATGTATTTATTTTTATTTAATTTAATTTTAATTTATTTATTGTTAATGATGTAGTAGCACATTATGAAGGACATTATGGAGGACTTACCTGAAAATGAAGCCCTGTCACCGCTGTAGGCACTTTCATCTTCACCCGATCTTCCTTTCCGGGTTCATCCGCAACAGCCGCTTGACTGGCCCGAGCCACTATGACCACACTCCCGTGCATGCGTGCGAGAGTTTCAGCTGCAGCACGCAGCTCTAAAGGAACGGCATGGGTGTGACGTTCCTTCAGAGTGCATGCCCTGATGACGTCACCGTCTGCTGCTGACTAGAATATCTCCTAAACAGTGTATGTTTAGGAGATATTCATTTAACCTACAGTTAAGCTTTATTATAAAAATAATGAATAAGAGTTTACTACCACTTTAAGGGAACACATCCTTGCACTTCCTAAATGTTGATCTAGACAAGAATGACTTATTAGCTGGGGTGCATGATGTAACTATCCCAGGAGGCCTCAGGATACTTCATCAGGGGGCTGGCCGCAAGAAACCAGAAGAGGCAGCTGGCTTCTGATGAAGTCATAGAAAAAGATGGTAGCGCAGGAGCAGGTGAGCAGCAGCAGAGCAGTAGATCCCTACAGAACCTAGCTTGATTTGTTTGGCATGTGAGCAAGTGGGGGAATTTAGTTCCTCTTTATTTAAGCAAGAAAACAACATAAAGTATATCTAAAGCCAAGAACAAAAAAATATACTATGAAAAATATATACTATTTTGCAGCCTACTAGTCTTTAGATGCTTTGATTGCAGTAGTTTTCTTTTATCAGTGTCGGTACATTTTCCGAAGTACAGAAAAATCTGTTGATCTTGCAAAATGTGATCAAGTAGTATGGTGCTGTGCTACCACGAATGCTTGGGTTCTTGTAACTTTCTGGGCACTGAACCAAAATATCAAACAACTGAATCCGCCTTCCCAGCTATCCTCTGTGAACTGCAGGGCACCTCCTCCCTATGTATTGGATATGAGGAGAGGGAAGGTGTTTGTAGTCTACATCGGTAGAGCAGCCTAGGGTGACAATGCTGCTTCTCCTCCTTAGACACAGTAAAGTGATAGAGCAATGTCACCTAGGGCAGGAAGTGTATTACTGGCAAGATCACCAGGTGAAGAACAAAAAAAGCCTAAAAAAAAGCAAAAAATGTACACACTACATCAAAGGACTGGTAAGCTGCAATATATTGCATTTTTAGGGGGTTTGGTTATGAATCAGTACTTTTCCTTGTGAAAAGTTTTTTTATCTCCAACAAAATCAGACTCTTGCAGCATTTTAAGAAACAATAATCAAAGTGATAGTTTTTGTAAACTGACTTTTACACACAAAATTCCACTATATTTAATATTAAAAAGAAAAGGGCATGGAATAGGTTAAACTGATCAAAATAAAAAGATTTATTAGGTTGAAACAATAGTTTTCAATGGCAAAAAGTATGTCAGCCAAAGAGACTTACTTTTTGTGTAGTCAGGCCAGTGAAAGATGACAGTTTGATAGTTGCCATGAGTTACTGCAATATGACCTTTTCTTCATTCAGCCAACCAAATTGACCAAAATGTAATGTAATTAAAGGCAATAACAGAGGTATCTCCTGATAAAGGGGTCCCCCCCCCCTGAAATATTGACATTGTGAGACCTTACTTTACCCTCCTACTTGTATACTGATGCCATTTTGGTATAACTACAGTACTTGTACTCTTGATTCTTCATTATCTGTATTATTTGTATATCTTTTACCTCTGCGGTCTTATTATCTGATACATTACTTTTTATTACCTGTATCATATGAACCTAAATGTTGCTTGCTAAAAAAAATTAATATACACTAAATGCGCATGACTTGTATCTTATTTATACTTATATACTAATCCTGATTTTATTCTATATTGTATTCTTCCAATTAGGGGTATGTGATTGAACCCTTTATAACAACTTCTAGCACCAATTTGTTTGTTTTAATTTCATCCCAGCATACTATAATTGTACATGGGACATTCTAATTAAAGGCAATCACTTGAATTTAATGAAAACTTCATTTTTTTTCCTTAAATGCTTCTTAAATGTTATATATTTAAACGTTGGAGTTGCAGTATGGGTTCATGCAGAATCACTAACCAATGCATGCACATTTTGGCTAAGATTGGCTTGTACTTATCCTATGGTATTTCAGAGAGTTTGACCCTAATGCCGCATACACACGGTCGGAATTTCCGATGGAAACAGTCCGATGGGAGCTTTTCATCAGATTTTCCGACCGTGTGTATGCCCATCGGTCTTTTTCTGTCGGAATTTCCGACGGACTTTGGATTGAGAACCTGTTCTTAATTTTTCCCACGGAAAACCTTTCTATCGGATTTTCCGATTGTGTGTAGGCAATTCCGACACGCAAAATTCCGACGCATGCTCGGAAACAATTCGACGCATGCTCAGAAGCATTAAACTTCCCTTTTATAGTGCAGTCGAACGTTTTTTAAGGCGGGGTGTCATTGACCGTCGGAATTTGGTGTGACCGTGTGTAGGCAAGGCAGTTTGAGCGAAATTCCGTCAGAATTCCGACGGGAAAACCATCAGAGCTTTTTCCGACGAGAATTCCGACCGTGTGTACGCGGCATTAGACTCTGGATTTTTAGGCATTTTAGGCATCTCAGGATTTACGAACAAAGTATCAGGTTGTGCTCAAATAGATAGGTAGGTAAATTAATATAGATATTATAAAGTATATACAATATATACATTTATATTACATTTTTTGAGCTATTCCTTTTTTTTTATTTCTTTCCTGTTTGAGCTATACATTTTTTTCAAGCATATGTTTTGAAAGAACATATACAAAGGCTTGAGCAATTTGGAAATTTCTACCTACATGTATATTACTATACATGCATTGATTCATTTCGCAGTTGCAGCGCTATACAAGTCTTTTATTCATTTATTCGTTCATTCACATATATATCGCCCAAATCGTCCCCTCCGCTCCTCCCAGGACCTTCTGCTCTCTAGCTCCCTTGTTACCTTCTCCCATGCTCGCCTTCAGGACTTCTCCAGAGCCTCTCCCATCCTCTAGAACTCCCTGCCCCAGTATGTCCGATCAGCCCCTACCCTGTCCACCTTTAGAAGATCCCTGAAAACTCATTTATTCAGGGAAGACTATCACACACCCACCTAACAACTGTCCCCGAGCCACCCCCATCAAATCATTCTCTGCAGCTATTACCTTTTGTACCACCCCTCCCTTTAGAATGTAAGCTCTACGAGCAGGGCCCTCCTGTACCTTTTGTAGTGAACTGTACTGTAATTGTGTTGTCCCCCCTATACATTGTAAAGTGCTGCGTAAACTGTTGGCGCCATATAAATTGTGTATAATAATAATAATATTATGTTTATATATGCATATTTTTTCATATATCAAGTATACTACAGTTAGCCTCGGTTCACACAAGATGTGATGTGAATTCACTGCGGATTCCGCACTGCATCAAAATCACAACTCATTCATGCAAACTGATTTCGGAGTGTATGTTAAGTTAATGACACTCTGCAATAGGTTTGCAAAACGCAGTGCGATCTGATACTGGTGAGGACAAAAAAAGGGGTCCTGCACAAGTTTGGTGCGAATGCAGTGCAATTTGAGCCACACAAATCCATGGCTCAAATTGCACCCCAGAGACACTGCATGTAATTCGCATGAGTGTGAACTCTGGCTTACATTAATGAGGAATCAGGATACTACAAGTACTGTATGGGATAGAAAGCTTTTAATCCAGAAATTACAGGAAACCACTAGGTACCGTATATACTCGAGTATAAGCAGAGTTTTTGAGCACATTTTTTTGTGCTGAAAATGCCCCCCTAGGCTTATACTCGAGTCAAGCCCTTTTCTGCAGCAGAGAATGACATTTTCCGACCCGACTTTGGGGCCCCGAATCTCTGGGCCACTTGGTGCTAAGAACCCCATCTTTGGATATGTTGTAGTGCTAGTTCCACTGGGTTTGCACACCAAATTTGGGGTTCAAAGTCGGTCAACTGTGTCCACCTGCAGCAATGTCATTTCGGGACCCTTTGGGTTCAGAGACCCCAAATTTTGGCTGCAGCTAGGGGGCATTTAGGAACCTTAACTACCAAGTTTGAAGTTCGGGGGACTTATGGCTGAAGAAAATGGGCACAGTGAGGCTGCAAATGGGCATTGTTGACCCTCTTTTCCACTTACAGTAGCTGCGCATTTCTCACCCTAGGCTTATACGCTAGTCAATAAGTTTTCCCAGTTTTTTGTGGTAAAATTAGGTGCCTCAGCTTATATTCGGGTCGGCTTATACTTGAGTATATATGGTATATTAAAAGCTGTTGCTAAGTGAAGATTGTAATTTTGCAAATTTTGCTGCTAAAGTCATTTTGAGGGGCACTGCTAATAGCTCCCCCATAAAGAATATCAGGGTCAACTTATAGGGCAAGTTTCTATACCAATTAGTTATAGGCAGTGGCGGGACAAGGTCATTTAGAGCCCAGGGCGAACATGCCAAATTGTGCCCCCCCCCCCCAAGATGTATGGGCATTATGTGTCCCATCCCCACTCCCAACACAAATCCCCCCCAAATCACAACTCCTAGCACACCCTCCCTAAAACAATTCTTACCCCCTGAAGCCCCCCAAATTCCCCTTTTTAACACAAATTCCTTCCCCCGAATCTCCTTGTGGTGCCCCCCCACCTCACATGATACCACAGTGCCCAGGGCAACCGCCCCTCCTGCCCACCCCTTGTCCCGCCCCTGGTTATAGGTGTCCTCTGCTAAGAGATAACAAAGACTAAGGTCCAGATTTAGTTTTACCCACTGATATGCTACTAAAGTCATTTTGAAATGTACTGCAAAAAGCTTCTTATGAAGAATCCCAAGGTCAGCTAATAGGGAACGTTCCAATAGCCATTAGATATGGGTGTCCAATGCTCAGAGTTTAGTTTTATCATTTTTAGGAAACAAAAAAATATATCAGTTTACACGTGCTTTCCTAGAATTTTCCCTTTTTTATTACTATTAGAAAAACAAGAACAATATGTACAGTACAAGCAGCATTAATGCATTTATGCCATAATGTACAAGTCTACTTTCAGATATGTGTAACTAAATTAATTAAGACTGTGACCTTATAAATACCATCATCATCATTATTAATTGTAATCATTTGAAACTGTTAAGTGATTTTAAAGTAAAATGGGATCTCTCAAAAGACAAATACCATTTAACATAGCTTAAGGGCATCCCTACTACACGTATTTAATCCTCCAAACGTATAGATATCGTTAGCAAAGCAAACAAAAAGAAAGAGATGTGACCGGGTGGTCATTTGACAGGTTAAAGAATAATTCAATTTCTGTGTTCACTAAATCATTGAGCTAACCTTGTCCTATTGTCTTCTGATTCAATTTATTTATATCTGGTCAGCTCGGCCAATGGAGGAATAATGCCTTCCTATTCTCCTTTGCCAGCTGAGCTACACTGAAATCTCAATCTACAGGGAATAAAGATGAATATGGTAATTTGTCAGGATCCCAAGATTTTCTTTTCACTCCCAACCAAGTAGTAAAAAACTCCTTTTATATTTTTACCCCCAGAAATTGCTTGCACAGACAAAGCCGGGGCCCTCAGTCTGCGTTTTGATCCTTATTGTGTTGCGCGCATGAAAACAGCTGAATTAGTCACGGGTGTAAAAAGATTTATTGAGGAGTATGAGGATGTGCGCACATGTGAATGAAAATGAGCTGGCCTCTCAAATGAGATCGGCTGAACAAACGTGTCTCTTTGCATACGTGTAGGTATTTCATCCTTGTAAATCAGCAGATGTAGAATGTTCAAAACCTGTAATAATATTCAACGCTCTGATAACAATAGAACTGACACTGTTGGGCGGATTCAGGATCCTTAGTATACATATAGACTGCACTAAATACATGCATGGCTTTTCTATGGATACAAATGGAAGCACAAAGTTATATTGCTAGGAAATGCAATCCAGTTTAACTCCAGATCTAAACTTAAGCTAATAATTTAAAGCCAGATTAACCACTTCAATACTGGGCATTTTCACCCCCTTCCTGCCCAAGTAAATTTTCAGTTTTTAGCGCTGTCGCATTTTGAATGACAATTGTGCAGTCATGCAACACTGCACCCAAATAACATCCCCCCCCCCTCCCACAAATAGAGATTTATTTTGGTGATATTTGATCACCTTTTGCTATAATAAATATCCCAATTTAAAAAATAATTAAACAAATAAAATTTTCCTCAGTTTAGGCCAATATGTATTTTTCTACATATTTTGGGAAGAAAAAAATCGCAATAAGCGTATATTGATTGGTTTGCGCAAAAGTTATAGCGTCTACAAAATAGGGGATAGATTTATAGCATTTTTATTATTTTTTTTTTTTACTAGTAATGATGGCGATCTGTGATTTTTATCGTGACTGTGACATTGCGGCTGACACATCGGACACTTTTGACACTATTTTGTGACCATTCACAGTTATACAGTGATCAGTGCTATGAAAATGCACTGATTACTGTATAAATGTCACTGGCAGGGAAGGGGTTAACACTAGGGGGGGCGATCAAGGGGTTAAATGTGTTACCTAGGGAGTGATTCTAACTGTAGGGGGAGGGGACTCACAAGGGGAGGAGACCGATCAGTGTTCCTCTGTACTGGGAACACACGATCGGTCTCCTCTCCCCTGACAGGACGTGGATCTGTGTGTTTACGGTCCTGCTCTGTCAATCGCGGTTCCCTGGCGGACATCGCGGCCTTTGGGCATGTGCACCAGCTCCCGAGTGACGCGGCGCGCGCGCCCCCTAGACGTCCGTGAAGCCAAGGACGTCATATGCCGCCCGCCCAGGATGGGAGATCCCTCCTGCGGAGGTCATATTACTATGGGCGGGGTATGAAGTGGTTAAAGATTCATCTATTATAACTACCTAGTCTTTAAACTTGGGTCAACTAGCTTAGACAGACCAATAAGGGTGCTTCTGGGTAAGCCAGACCCCCCCTAACTATCAAAAAGTAAGGTCACAGCAGCCTTATTGACAATGTGCTTTAGCCGTGATATGGAAAGCATAGGGAGTGCTGCTTACAAATTGCAATGAGAGAGATTTGTTTTGGGCTTATATGCACTGACAGGTTTGTTAAAGTAAATGTAGACTGTCACTGAATGCCATGTAGACAGCCTAAGGACCCCCACAGAATGATGGGGCAATGGGGCACTGTTCCTCCCACTGATAAAAATGATGAGGCACTATTCCTCCCACTGATACCAATGATATGGCACTATTTCTTCCACTGATACCAATGATTGGGCACTATTCCTCACACTGATACCAATGATCGGGCACTATTCCTCCCACTAATAGTAATGTTGGGACACTATTCCTCCCACTGACACTAATGATGGAGCACAATTCCTCCCACTGATTCCAATGATGAGACACTATTCCTCCCACTGATAAAAATGATGGAACACTATTACTCCCACTGATAAAAATGATGGGACACTATTCCTCCCACTGATAAAAATGATGGGGCACTATTCCTCCCACTAATACCAATGACAGGACACTATTTCTCCCACTGATACCAATGAGGGGGCACTATTCCTCCAATTAATACCAATGATGGTATAATACCAATCTTAGTCCATAGGGTTCAATATTGCGTTGGCCCACCCTTTGCAGCTATAACAGCTTCAACTCTTCTGGAAAGGCTGTCCACAAGGTTTAGGAGTGCGTCTATGGGAATGTTTGACCATTCTTCCTGAAGCGCATTTGTGATGTCAGGCACTGATGTGGACGAGAGGGCCTGGCTCACAGTCTCTGTTCTAATTCATCCCAAAGGTGTTCTATCAGGTTGAGGTCAGGACTCAGTGTAGGCCAGTCAAGTTCTTCCACTCAAAACTCGTTCATCCATGTCTTTATGGACATTGCTTTGTGCACTGGTCCAAATCATTTGGTGGAGGGGGGATTATGGTGTGGGGTTGTTTTTCAGGGGTTGGGCTTGGCCCCTTAGTTCCAGTGAAGGGAACTCTTACGGCGTCAGCATACCAAGACAATTTGGACAATTTCATGCTCCCAACTTTGTGGGAACAGTTTGGGGATGGCCCCTTCCTGTTCCAACATAACTGCGCACCAGTGCACAGGGCAGGGACTAATGTGAATGTACTGATGTGAATGTACAATATACTGTATATGTAAAGCACTGCTTAAATTGTCAGTGCTATACAAGTACCTGTAATAAATAAATAAATACATCTAAATGATTACAGTGCAAATGTGTGAAAATCCAACTCCAAGTGATTACAAAGGACTTTGAACAAATTGTCCAGGAAAATCACCAGGAAATTCCTTAACTGATGAAAGGTAGATTCTCTAGCACTGCGCCATTGGGAGCTCATTCCATTAAATGATGCATTTCCATGTTCATAAAATATATACCTAAGGAATTGATCACTTTGGAGGTAATGATCAGAAGACCTGTGTACTTGACTCTGGATTCTTGCTCATTTGACCTTGTCTGGTCCTTGATTCTGGTTTGTTAAAAAGATTTTTGCTGACTTTTGCTTATAATAATGACAAATTCTCTTAGATACTAATTTTTCCTTGTAATGTGCTGAACTCTTCCCCTGTTGACCTTGGCATATCTCTCACCCCAGGACTTTTCCTTCTCTGAACACTGACTCCGTCACCAACAAGCATCCCTCAACCACTGACAAGTCCTTCATCGTTTACCTTGATAATGCCTACTCCCCACTTTTGATCGAAAATTGAGAGTCACCAGTATTATGTAATAACAAGTTACATACACTTATTTCTCTTCTGAAAGTAAACAGCAGCACCTGTATGAATGCTACAATTCAAAGAATCAGCTCTGTGGCTAAGGGTAAGTTTCCTGATGTATTTGCATTGTATGTAATAGCTATTTTGGTGTCTAGAATTGCAACGTGCCATTATTTTTTCCAAACAGTTATGCGGCGTACACAGGGTCGGAATTTCCGATGGAAACAGTCCGATGGGAGCTTTTCATCGGATTTTCTGACCGTGTGTATGCCCAACGGTCTTTTTCTGTCTGAATTTCCGACGGACTTTGAATTGAGAACCTGTTCTCAATTTTTCCGACGGAAAACCTTTCTATCGGATTTTCCGATCGTGTGAATGCAATTCCGACACGCAAAATTCCGACGCATGCTCGGAAACAATTTGACGCATGCTCGGAAGCATTAAACTTCCCTTTTATAGTTCTGTCGAACGTGTTTTATGCCGCTGTGTTATTGACCGTCGGAATTTGGTGTGATCGTGTGTAGGCAACACAGCTTGAGCGGAATTCCGTCGGAAAAACCGCCAGAGTTTTTTCCGACGAGAATTCCGATCGTGTGTACGTGGCATTAAAGTAGCTGTAAACATCTAACATAAAAAAATTAACAAAGCCCATCTTTCTATAGTGTGTACTTCAATCAAGTGTGCCTCAATCCAAAGAACAGAGTGTGATTTATGTCTGCTGCCTCATTCCTCTGCTATCTGCATAATTTCTGACAGGCTGTGCCGACTCCAAAGGATTGAGGGGAATGAAGGAGGGAAGCTCCAGCACACAGCTTGTGAATGACAGTCTCGGCTTTGCACGTTTCTCTATGAGATTGTGTAGGGTGTGTGTCTATTCCCTTCACTGAGATCTCAGATTACACTCAGCTCTTTTCTCTGTACTCTGCAGCGTATGACATCATATTCCAGCCCCCTGGAAGTCAGAGATGCATTGTAAAGCGTGTGTTTTAGGAGGCTGTAGAAAAGAGAAGGCTGCAGATAAACAGCTACAATTTATGTGGGAAGATTTATCTAATCTCTGTGTATCGCCAGAGGCTAGTCACTTCACTGAGTATATGTAAAGATTTACAACCACTTTAATGTAAATCCCCCTCTGCATGAAATTTTGTTTTACCCTATGCTTTTCTAACACAATCCTGTTCACATTAAAGAAAACCTGTCAGAATTATCTGGACTGCCCCTGCTGACCTGCTTTTATAAATGGTAGCTACTTGATTGTTATGTTTATGTGGGTTAATCAATTCCTTAATTGCTGACTTGGATCAATCACATAGCAAATATTCTATCTTGGTCTGTATTCTTGTACCTGATCACTGACCTGATCACTGACTCAGAAAGTTCTGATTCGGATTAGTATGGCAGCCAGGCAACCATTTTTTTTTTTTTTTTTTTTAGAAAGAGGACAGCAATGGCAGCCATTATTTCATATCTATGCTGGCTGATCTTATGTTGGATCTTTTCAGCTCAGCTTAGAAGAGAGACTCAGGCTGGCCATACACAGTGCAAATTTCTTTCCTGCATCCTCAGGTTGCAGGAAAGAAATTTGCATGATTCCCCCATCAACAGTGTTGTGCTGACAGGGGTATCAGCAATTGTCTTCTCCCGGTGGGAGGAGGGGTTAGGGTAGGCAGGGGAAGCCGCCAAAGACAGTGATTATTGCTAGCAGCTATAGGAGCCACTGGCGACAATTGTAAGCGATTCCGGCAGGCTGGTTGTACCCAAGTTGGTCAATCGATCAACTTGGTACATTTAGCTGATTCGAATCTTGGATGGTTCCTGCTGAACCTGTGGAGATTTGACTGTGTATGGCCAGCCTAAGTTATGTGTGTCTAATGGTGGATAAGGGAATGTACTTCTGGGCAAATTCATTAAACTCATCTGAAATTATAGAAATATTTACCATTATTTCAGACCCCATTGAAATCAATGAGAGGGAGGGGGGATCTTAAAAATAAATTCTGGCCATTTTCAAGGCTAATAGGCAAGAAACTGTTAAACTAAGGGTACAGGGAGCTGGGCACTGCAAAGGGGACATATTTTTATTTGAAGGGGACAGGTACTAATGCAAAATCCAGAAGGCGGGGGGATGTTGGGTTACATACAGTGTTTCATCTTTTCATTTTTGTAATAAAATGAACATTCAGGACACAACCTGGAGATTGCTGCACACTTCTGGAATAAGGCTGTGTACACACTGACGATGGACTGTGCCAGCGCAGAATTTTTGTTGCATTATTGCATGCTTGCATTTTATAGATTAACTCATGTTTAACTCATCCCCCACACACAACACAAAAATGCAAGGCAAGCAGGATACGAATGCAGGCCAACGTACATGACACTTACCCTAATGGAACGCACTGCAATTGCAGCTTGGAAAGAAACAATAGATATAAGACATAGAGACAAGGATAAAGGGTGGGGACAGAGAGAAGAACCGTATCTGGGTGGGAGAGTGACTGGGAGGAGAAGTGCAGCGTGGTGAGAGGGGGATTAGAGTGTGGATGAGAGCTTGTAGGAGGGGGAAATGTGGGAACTGCTTTTCTGAAGATCGTTTACATACGCAAGATGCTAACCTGGTGCCATCCCTGAAAGTTTGCTGGCTGTATGCTTTCTGTTTACTTGCAGAGCGACCATATGCATCCACCCTCACTAGAGTGGGAGGATGAGACAGCAAGATGACTGTGCTAGTCCTAACCGTTTTCAAACACCATTGTTCTCTATAGGACAAGATTGTAACGCATGCTGAATCACAACCTCCTGAACTGTCATCCTAAATGTGGGCTAAAATGTCACATACATCATTATATGGTTATAGTGTTTTCTCTGTGTTAAGACAAGCTGAGATCTATTTCTGTTATCAGAGGCAGTCGGCTGCAAGTTCTACTTCTGGTGGTCTGTCCTTCTCAATGCAAGTAGTTACATTCCCATACCCATTCACATATTATTCACATATACTCACACCTATACATGTACACATTGTACACATTATACTAAAGTAATAAAACAAATCCAAACAGGCAGGCTCTTTATTGCAGAAGAGACATACAATGTCTCATCTGAAATAAAATAAACGCACCTGCCTGTTCGCAATATTCTGCAGAACGTGCACAGCGCCAGTGTGCCGGAAATGTCATCATCCCTCACCAACCAATCAAGATGGACTGGAAGGGTTATTTACTAAAGGCAAATCCACTGTGCACTGCAAGTTTCTCTTCTCTCCTGCCCTATGGGTTTTAATTACTTTCCCGTGTCCACAGGAAAATCTGTGTTCGTGGAATGTTCGCAGACTGAATTCCAAATTTAAAAGAGCCTCTGTCTTTTAAGTACTGAAACAGCATAAACCAGGGGTGCCCAACCAGTGGCCCGGGGGCCACATGTGGCCCGCGGAGCCCTCTGAGGTGGCCCGCAACCTCCTGTTCTGGGATAGTGGGTTCACAGATCGCAGGTTGTCATTCTAGAGCATCAGAGTTGTGCCAGTGGTAGATGAAGCAAGCGGCTGCTTCCTGTAAAGCGCTGCCACTTGTCACAGGTGGAGTGATACCAAATGCACTCTGCCTGGGACAGCAACAGCCGATGATACCTGAATGGAAGACTGTTATTTAAAGGTAAGTTTATAACTAAAATCACAGTGTATATTTGGGCATATCTGTTCTGCAGTGGTTACTGGGCTGCTTTCAAACTGATCCGCAGGTGCAGTGCAGTTTACCTGTGGGTTACCTGCACTGAGCCATAGACTTCTGTTATTACCTGTGGGGGTCTGGTGTGCCTTCAGAAAGTGCACTACACCTGCAAGATATAATAGAAGTCTATGGCAAAGTGCAGCAAACCCAGGAAAGCCACAGGCGCACAGCGCTGCATCTGCAGTGTGGGTAAACTGCAGGGGCTTAAGGCTGCTTTCACACAATTTGTCTGACTTAATGGGACCCTCCATTCACCTCTATGGAGCGGCAGATGTAAACGGACTTGTGTCCCCTCCACTCATTGTGGCCTGCGACTGGTTACCAACTCACTTACGTGGCCCTCACTCTTCAAAAGGTTGGGCACCCCTGGCATAAACCATATGTCCTGTGCCTTCAGGAAACTCATCTGATGGGCTCCAAGATTTTGACTTTAAAAAAACATTGGGTGGCTAATAACTACCACTCCACTTACTCTAATTATGCTCGTGGGGTTGCGATCCTAATCCCTAAAGGTTTACCGTTCTCTTGTCATCAGGTTATCTTGGACCCTAAGGGGCAGTATATCCTTTTAAATGTGACTATATATGGGATTTCTCTCCTGCTGGTCACAGTCTACCTTCCCCTCCAGTCATGGCTGCAGTGTTTACTGACCTAAGCGTGCATTTTGCCTCATTGCCCCACTGTCCTATGTTCATTGTTGGGGATTTTAATTCTGTGATACAGCCTGCATTGGATAGGTTGAAACCTCTACAATAAATAAATCTTGTCTGCAAATAACATCATCCTTTAAATACCTAGGCATTCAAATACCTGGTGATCTCTCTATGAAGAACTTAATATTACTCCCATAGTAAAGCAGATGTGGAAAGGCTTCATACCTGGACATCATTGCTCCTTAATTAAATTGGTCGCATAAAAATCTTCAAAATTATCTTCCTACCGAATTCTCTATTGTTTTCGAGCTGCCCCAGTTTTTCTCCCAAAAAATTTTTGTGAACAGGTGGAATCTACCCTCTCATCTTTTCTCTGGAATGGTAGCCAGCCCCATATAGCCAAGTCCTTATTGCAGGCGGCTAAGGTCATGGGAGGTCTGGCATCAAGTCATTTATGACTTGGAGGGAGGGGGGGAATTCTGACACAGGCCTCTCTGGGTATGTCGCCGCAGACACCATGGTGGAGGAATCCAATCTCCCTGAGCTCTTTGGTCACCCAAACTCGCCCTGGTGGGGTCGGTTTGGTGTTACTCCCCTCTCCCATATCGTTGAGGGCAATAATTTAGTGCCCATTGACACACTTAAATGTAAACATGGCATTAAAAATAAGTTCTTTTTTTAAATATCTCTTACAACGGCATGCCGTTCGGGCGCACATTGGGTTATTGACCATTGAGCTCACAGAATCTTATATTGAAGACCTCTTGTCGTTTCCAGAAATCTCCAAACTGGTGACGACCTTTTATGGTCACCTCCAGTTGATGGGGGCTGATCCTTTTCAGAACTCTCATAGCAAATGGCTGTTGATAATGCCTGAGCTTTCTAAAGGGAGGATTGGGAAGAGGCTACTGAGATAGGCTTTCAGGATATAATCAGCACTGCTAACCAGTTGATTCAATTTAAGTTTGTACATCATTTACACTACACATCAGCCAAGCTGGTTCAGATGGGACTGGGTCAGGATATTGCTTGTTCTAGATGTGACTTGATTGTTGCAAATTTTTTTCATATGTTTTGGAACTGTCCTGGACTCTCGTCCTACTGGAAGCATCTGTTTGCCTTTTTCGAACACAAGCTTCATCTACCGATACCTCACACCCCGGATGTAGGAATTTTAGGGGTTCTCAATGATTGTGTTCCTCGTACACATGCTAAGACTCTGTTATGTATACTGTTATTTTATGATATATTATTGCATCGGAGGGATGCTGGCTCCCTTTCAGCCCATGCTTTCTTTCGTATTGTTCATGGGCTTCTACCCAAATTTAAGTTGATATATAAAAGTAGGCCATGCCCTAAGAAATTCACCAAAATATGGCAACCATGGTTGGATGTCTCTGAGGATTTCTGGGGGGATGTCCTATCATTGCAGCTTACTCAATAGGTTTATTCCCACTAGTGTAACTTAGGAATACTGGTCCGATGGATGGCAACAAACAGGCCAATTACTGTTTTGCATGGAACTCTCTGCCAAATAAGGGGTCTCAGGGAATGTGACACGGTCACGGACACGGTAGTATGTGGTGCTGGTATGAATGTGTATGTGTAAATGTTTGTTGGGGTTTTCTTTGTTTTCGGCAAAGTGTATCTGTTTATTGAATATCAGTGCATACCTGGTTTTTATATGACCTTATGTGCCTTACGTGCCAGTAATGTGATGTCTTTTCTTTGTATCTTATATTGTGAAAACTAAATAAACACCTTTTTTAAAAAAATCTGGTGCAGCTCTGCATGGAAACCAATCAGCTTCCAGTTTTTTTTTGTCAAAGGTTTTTAGAACAAGCTGAAGTTAAAAGCTGATTAACTACCATGCACAGCTGCCCAGATTTTTCACTTTCCAGTTTTAGTAAATCAACCCCATTGTGCTTAAAGTGGAGCTTCACCCAAGAGGGGAAGCTTCACTTGTTCGTACCCTACTCCCCTTCACTGCCATATTTGGCACTTTTGGGGGGAGCGGGTACCTGGTGCCCGCTCCACCTTCTGGGTAGATTCGCCACAGTAATTTTCAAATATGTCCGGTCCCTCCTTCTTCCCCTTGCTACCTTCCGGGACACACACAGGTCCCAGAACACGTCAGTACCATTCAGAGTGTGAGACTCACGCATGCTCAGGCTTTACAGTCAGTTTCCTTTACTAAAGATGCCGGCATATGCATCTGAAGCTGATTGAAGAGTCGGCTCAGATGCTGCGGGATCCCTGGACAGGTATAGTAAGTGTCCTTAGATTAAAAGTCAGCAGCTACAGTATGTGTATTAAATATTTTGGGGGGGGGGGGGAGAGACTGGAGCTCCTCCTTAAGCTGATAACACACAAACAGTTCTAATTTCTTCTGTCTTTATTAAACACACCCATTAAACATTCACAGTGCTGGAGGAAAAAGTCAGTGAACCCAGTGAATTGGAGTAAAAAAAATCCTGTATATAGCAAAAAGTGAATAAATAATCAGTTAAAAAATCCAAATAAATAGTGCATATAGCTAAAAAAAATTCATAGATAATATATGTAAAACAAATTTATGAAGGATAAAGTGCAAAGTTAATAAATAAAAAGTAAAAAAAGATAGTATATATAGCAGAAAGTTCATCGGTGATAAACTGCAATGTGAATATATCTTCTCCCTTATAAATACCACCACCATCCAAAATGATGTGTATCGAATCTTTTGGTATATTCACACTCACCAGATAAAACTGCTTATATTAATATACAGTATTGAGAGACGCTGCAAATACCAGTATATCGTTTTCTCCAAGAGTTTGTATATCTACCCATTGGCATCCGCAGAACCTTTTTAAGGTCACCCATGCTCTGACCCTTTTCGACAATGTCATTATTACGGTCAGAGACTGCAGACTTAGTACAGGAGATGGTCAGAGACTGCGGAAATGGCACAAGAGACTGTCAGAGACTGCGGACATGGCCCAAGAGACTGTCAGAGACTGCGGACATGGCCCAAGAGACTGTCAGAGACTGTCAGAGACTGCAGACAGGGCACAAGAGACTGTCAGAGACTGCATACATGGCCCAAGAGACTGTCAGTGACTGCATACATGGCTTAAGAGACTGTAAGAGACTGCGGACATGGCACAAGAGATGACGAAAGACTGCATACATGGCCCAAGAGACTGTCAGAAACTGCATACATGGCTCAAGAGACTATAAGAGACTGCGGACATGGCACAAGAGACTCTAAGAGACTGCATACATATGGGGGGTGACAGAGAGAGACAGGGAGGTGACACAGAGAGACAGAGAGAGACAGAGGGGAGTGACAGTGAGAAAGAGGGTGACAGAGAGAGGGGGTGACAGAAAGAGACAGAGTGGGTGACAGAGAGACACGGGGGTGAAAAAGACAGAGGGGTGACAGAGAGAGAGAGAGGGGGTGACAGAGAGGGGTGATGGGGGGTCAGAGAGAGGGACCCCCTAGCCCTGTCTGCAGTCCCTCAAGTTCCCTTATGTCCCAGTGGTGTGTGTAATGCTCAGTACGGTACCTTGCATGCCAGTAGGATGTCTATGATGGCCAGCAGCTGACAAGACCCGTTTGCATTCTGGGTGAGGACAGGAGGTGCTCTGTTCCTTCCATCGAATCTATGATGTGACATGGAGCGGTCCCTGGCTGCTTGCATTTCCTGCCTGTCTTTGTTCTCTGAACCCCCGGACAGTCTGTCCTCCAGACCTGGGAGCAATGAGGAGATTTAAGTAGTCCAGGGGTTCCACGCTCTGGGAGGCACTGAGGAAGTTGTGCCCGCTGTTCCTGGCGTCTTGCTGCTCTCCTTTCCTGTGTCTTCTGCCTCCTGTGCCACTCGCTCGCACTATGTTGACCGGGTGATGTCATCCTGCCCACCTCTTGAGGCCTTCGCTGTCCTGCTCCTCGCACCAGCTGTCACCGGCCCTTTTAAACTGTGAGCAGGGCCGGCCGCCGGCGGTAGGATAAAGACCGAGTGGGGAACTCCTGATCCGATCCCTGATTTTAGGGGGGGCACTTGCCCCCCCTTGCCCCTACCTGCAGAAGCCCATGTATCTACCCTATTTTTTTGGCAGCCTAATTCAGTCTAATTATTTAAATGGGTTTGGAAGTATAGTTTACATAGTTACATAATTAGTCAGTTTGAAAAAAGACCATCTAGTTTAACCAAAAAAAATAAAAATACAATCCCATATACACAATCCTTCACCCACAGTTGATCCAGAGGAAGGCGAAAAGCTCCAGCAAAGCATGATCCAATTTGCTGCAGCAGGGGAAAAAAATTCCTTCCTGATCCCCCGAGAGGCAATTGGATATTCCCTGGATCAACTTTGCCTATAAATGTCAGTAACCAGTTATATTATGTACATATAGGAAAGAATCCAGGCTGTTTTTAACCTCTTGCCGACCAGCTGCCATCATTATACTGTGGCAGGTCGGCTGTCCTGCGCAAACTGCCATAGGTGTACGTCGGTCTGGGCAGGGAGTCTAGTGGGTCGCAGAGTGTGCCCGCGGGTCCCGCAGACTCGATGTCCGCGGGCGACCCATGATCGCGATGTACAGAGGCAGAATGGGGAACTGCCTATGTAAATAAGGCAATTCCTGTTCTGCCTAGTGACATGTCAGAGATCTTCTGTGCCCAGTCATCGAGAACAGCGATCTCTGTCATGTTCTAGGTAGCCCATCCCCCTACAGTTAGAACGCACCCAGGGAACACACTCAACCCCTGGATCACCCCCTAGTGTTAAGCCCTTCCCTGCTAGTGACATTTATACAGTAATCAGTGGCTATTTTTAGCTCTGATCACTCAAATGTCATTGGTCCCAAAAAAGTATCAAAAGTGTCCGATCTGTCCGCCGCAATGTCGCAGTCCCGCTAAAAATCGCAGATCGTCACCCTTACTAGTAAAAGAAAAATGAATAATAAAAATTTCATAAATCTATTCCCTATTTTGTAGACGCTACAACTTTTGCGCAAACCAATCAATATACGCTTATTGCGATTTTTTTTTACCAAAAATATGTAGAAGAATACACATTGGCCTAAACTGATGAAGAAATGTGTTTTTTTTTCTAGGATATTTATTATAGCAAAAAGTAAAAAATATATTTTTTTTTCAAAATTGTCGGTCATTTTTTATTTACAGTGCAAAAAAAAAAATGCAGAGGTGATCAAATACCACCAAAAGAAAGCTCTATTTGTGGGGAAAAAAGGACATACATTTTTGTTTAGGTACAACGTCACACAGCCGTGCAATTGTCAGCTAAAGCGTTGCAGTTCTGTATCGCAAAAAAGGGCCTGGTCATTAAGGGGGCAAATCCTTCCGGGGCTGACGTGGTTAAAGCAATCTACTGAGCTGGCCAGAACCACCTCTGGAGGGAGTCTATTCCACATTTTCACAGCTCTTACTGTGAAAAAACCTTTCCTTATTTGGAGATGAAATCTTTTTTCCTCTAGCCATAAAGAGTGCAATCTTGTCCCCTTAAAGTGAATAACTCAACACCAAGTTCACTATATGGACCACTTATGTATTTGTACATGTTGATCATATCCCCCTTAATCGCCTCTTCTCAAGAGAGAATAAATTCAGTTCCTCCAATCTTTTCTCATAGCTTAGCTCCTCCATGCCTCCTATCAGTTTGGTTGCCCTTCTCTGTACTTTCTCCAGTTCCCTGATATCCTTTTTGCGAACTTGTGCCCAAAAACTGAACTGCATATTCCAGATGAGGTCTTACTAATGATTTATACAGGGGTAAAATGATATATCTCTCTCTGGCGTCCATACCTCTCTTAATACAAGAAAGGACTTTGCTCGCTTTGGAAACCACAGCTTGGCATTGCATGCTATTATTGAGCTTATGATCTACCAAAACCCCAAGATCCTTCTCCACTATGGCTTCCCCCAGTTGTACTCCCCTAGTATGTATGATGCTGGCATATTCTTAGCCCCCAAGTGCATAACTTTACATTTATCAACATTAAACCTAATTTGCCACATAGTTGCCCAATTAGACAGAGCATTGAGGTCGGCTTGTAAATTGGAGACATCCTGTAAGGATGCTATTCCACTGCATAGCTTAGTGTCATCTGTAAAGACAGAAATGGTGCTTTTAATCCCAGACCCTATATCATTTATAAAGATATTAAAAGGTAAGGGTCCCTTGGGGTACACCACTGATAACCTTATACCATTCAGAGTATGAATCATTAACCACTACTCTCCGAATTAATTTTTTTAGCCAGTTTTCTAACCATTTACAAACTGATCTTTCTAACCCTGTAGACTTTACCTTACACATGAGCCGTGTGTGGGGAACTGTGTCAAACGCTTTTGCAAAAAACAAGTATACCACATCCACAGCCACCCCTCTGTCCAAGGTTTTACTCACCTCCTCATAAAAAGAAATCAGGATTGTTTGACAACTTCTGTCTTTCATGAATCCATGCTGTCTGTTGCTTAAAGTATTTTTTCCAGCAAGAACTCATCTATGAGGTCTTTTATTAAACTCTCCAGTATTTTCCCGACTATAGAAGTTAATCTAACAGGTCTATAGTTACTTGGTAAAGACTTTGATCTCTTTAAAAATATTGGCACCGCATTGGCCCTATGCCAATCCAATGATACCATTGGCTTTGAAATGACAGAGCTCAATTCTTTTAGGATCTGTGGGTGGATGCCATCTGGTCCAGATGCTTTATCCACCTTTATTCTGTCTAAATATTTCTGGACCATATCACGTTTGAGCCATTGTGGATCATTTGGGCCGGTGTCAATACCATCCCCATTATAGACATGAGCTCCCCCATGCTCCTTTGTATACAAAGAGCTGAAGAAAGTATTTAATAAATGTGCCTTCTCTTTGACCCACTCCCCAGTCACCCACTCTAGATTATTTTGTAAAGGGCCTATATGCTCAGACCTGACCTTTTTACTATTACTCTGAAGAATTTTTGGGGGTTTGTCCTACTATCTTTTGCAATCTGCCATTCGTTTTGAATTTTTGCATCCTTGATTTCCTTTTACATATTCTGTTATATTCTTTGTTCCTTCATTTTTATATTTTTTTAAAGTTCTTTTGTTATTATTTATAGCCATTTTAACTTTGACCGTGAGCCACATAGGTTTTATTTTAGCCCTTTAAACTTATTGCCCATGGGAATATACATTGCAGTTAGTTTGCATACAGTCTTTTTGAAGCATTCCCATTTCTGTCCTGTGTCCATTGATGCCAATATTCCCTCCCAGTCTAAGCCTTGGAGAGCAGCCCTCATCATTGGAAAATGTGCTCTCTTAAAAGTGTTTTTATCTTTCCCATATGTGTTTGTTGCTTACAGCTAACTGAATGAAATCATGGTATGGTCACTGCTACCCAGATGTTCTTTTATATGAATATTGGTAATGCGCTCTGCATGGTTTGAGATTTCCAGGTTCAGCAGAGCGTCATTCCTAGTCGGGGCGCCTCAATAAACTGGACCATAAAATTGTCTTGTAATAGGTTTATACATTTTTGCCCTTTAACTGTCCCAGCAGTGTCATTACCAGTCAATTTCTGGGTAGTTAAAATCCCCCATTATTATCACTGTCCCAGCCCTTGCAGCCCTTTCCATTTGTGCAAGGAGCGGAGTCACCACCTCCTCATTAACACTGGGAGGTCTATAACAAACTCCAATGATAACCTTTGTAGTATGCAAATCCATGTATAGTTCCACCCATAATGCTTCAGACTCATCACACTCTCCATTAACTAGGTCCGTACACATGAAAAGACTCTGTTATTATCGGGTTATTTTATGATATATTATTGCATCGGAGGGATGCTGGCTCCCTTTCAGCCCATGCTTTCTTTCGTATTGTTCATGGGCTTCTACCCAAATTTAAGTTGATATATAAAAGTAGGGCATGCCCTAATACATTCACCAAAATATGGCAACCGTGGTTGGATGTCTCTGAGGATTTCAGGGTGGATGTCCTATCATCGCAGCTTACTCAATAGGTTTCTTCCCACTAGTGTAACTTAGGAATACTGGTCCGATGGATCGCAACAAACAGGCCAGGTACTGTTTTGCATGGAACTCTCTGCCAAATAAGGGGTCTCAGGGAATGTGACACTGATAGGGGGTCGTATGTGGCGCTGGTATGAATGTGTATGTGTAAATGTTTGTTGGGGTTTTCTTTGTTTTCGGCAAAGTGTATCTGTTTATTGAATATCAGTGGATATCTGGTATTTAGATGCCCTTAAGTGCCTTACGTGCCAGTAATGTGATGTCTTTTCTTTGTATCCTTATATTGTGAAAACTAAATGAACACCTTTTTTTAAAAAAATAGACAGTGCAAAAATCTGGTGCAGCTCTGCATGGAAAACAATCAGCTTCCAGTTTTTTTTTTGTCAAAGGTTTTTAGAACAAGCTGAAGTTAAAAGCTGATTAACTACCATGCACAGCTGCCCAGATTTTTCACTTTCCAGTTTTAGTAAATCAACCCCATTGTGCTTAAAGTGGAGCTTCACCCAAGAGGGGAAGCTTCACTTGTTCGCACCCTACCCCCCATCACTGCCATATTTGGCACTTTTTGGGGGAGCGGGTACCTGGTACCCGCTCCTTCTTCTGGGTAAGATCGCCACAGTAATTTTCAAATATGTCCTGTCCCTCCTTCTTCCCCTTGCTACCTTCCGGGACACACACAGGTCCTAGAACACGTCAGTACCATTCAGAGTGTGAGACTCACGCGTGCTCAGGCTTTACAACTTTCCTTTACTAAAGATGCTGGCATCTGCATCTGAAGCCGATTGAAGAGTCGGCTCGGATGCTGACACTGCGGGATCCCTGGACAGGTATAGTAAGTGTCCTTAGATTAAAAGTCAGCAGCTACAGTATGTGTATTAAATATTTTGGGGGGGGAGACTGGAGCTCCTCCTTAAGCTGATAACACACAAACAGTTCTAATTTCTTTTGTCTTTATTAAATACACCCATTAAACATTCACAGTGCTGGAGGAAAAAGTCAGTGAACCCAGTGAATTGGAGTAAAAAAAATCCTGTATATAGCAAAAAGAGAATAAATAATCAGTTAAAAAATCCAAATAAATAGTGCATATAGCTAAAAAAAAATCATAGATAATATATGTAACACAAATTCATGACGGATAAAGTGCAAAGTTAATAAATAAAAAGTAAAAAAAGATAGTATATATAACAGAAAGTTCATCGGTGATAAACTGCAATGTGAATAAATCTTCTCCCTTATAAATACCACCACCATCCAAAATGATGTGTATCAAATCTTTTGGTATATTCACACTCACCAGATAAAACTGCTTATATTAATATACAGTATATCGTTTTCCCCAAGAGTTTGTATATCTACCCATTGGCATCCGCAGAACCTTTTTAAGGTCACCCATGCTCTGACCCTTTTCGACAATGTCATTATTACGGTCAGAGACTGCAGACTAATTACAGGAGATGGTCAGAGACTGTGGAAATGGCACACGAGACTGTCAGAGACTGCGGACATGGCCCAAGAGACTGTCAGAGACTGCCGACAGGGCACAAGAGACTGTCAGAGACAGCATACATGGCCCTAGAGACTGTCAGTGACTGCATACATGGTTTAAGAGACTTTAAGAGACTGCGGACATGGCACAAGAGATGACGAAAGACTGCATACATGGCCCAAGAGACTGTCAGAAACTGCATACATGGCTCAAGAGACTATAAGAGACTGCGGACATGGCACAAGAGACTCTAAGAGACTGCATACATATGGGGGGTGACAGAGAGAGACAGGGAGTGACAGAGAGAGAGGGGGTGACCGAGAGAGGGGGTGACAGAGAGAGACAGAGGGGAGTGACAGTGAGAAAGAGGGTGACAGAGAGAGGGGGTGACAGAAAGAGACAGAGTGGGTGACAGAGAGACACGGGGGTGAAAAAGACAGAGGGGTGCCAGAGAGAGAGAGAAGGGGGTGACAGAGAGGGGTGATGAGGGGGTCAGAGAGAGGGACCCCCTAGCCCTGTCTGCAGTCCCTCAAGTGCCCTTATGTCCCAGTGGTGTGTGTAATGCTCAGTACGGTACCTTGCATGCCAGTAGGATGTCTATGATGGCCAGCAGCTGACAAGACCCGTTTTCATTCTGGGTGAGGACAGGAGGTGCTCTGTTCCTTCCATCGAATCTATGATGTGACATGGAGCGGTCCCTGGCTGCTTGCATTTCCTGCCTGTCTTTGTTCTCTGAACCCCCGGACAGTCTGTCCTCCAGACCTGGGAGCAATGAGGAGATTTAAGTAGTCCAGGGGTTCCAGGCTCTGGGAGGCACTGGGGAAGTTGTGCCCGCTGTTCCTGGCGTCTTGTTGCTCTCCTTTCCTGTGGCTTCTGCCTCCTGGGCCGCTCGCTCGCACTACGTAGACCGGGTGATGTCATCCTGCCCACCCCTTGAGGCCTTTGCTGTCCCACTCCTCGCACCGGCTGTCACCAGCCCTGTTAAACTGTGTTCAGGTGCGAGCAGGGCCAGCCACCGGCGCTAGGATAAAGACAGAGTGGGGAACTCCTGATCCGATCCCTGATTTTAGGGGGGGCACTTGCCCCCCCTTGCCCCTACCTGCAGAAGCCCATGTATCTACCCTATTTTTTTGGCAGCCTAATTCAGTCTAATTATTTAAATGGGTTTGGAAGTATAGTTTACATAGTTACATAATTAGTCAGTTTGAAAAAAGACCATCTAGTTTAACCAAAAAAAATAAAAATACAATCCCATATACACAATCCTTCACCCACAGTTGATCCAGAGGAAGGCGAAAAGCTCCAGCAAAGCATGATCCAATTTGCTGCAGCAGGGGAAAAAATTCCTTCCTGATCCCCCGAGAGGCAATTGGATATTCCCTGGATCAACTTTGCCTATAAATGTCAGTAACCAGTTATATTATGTACATATAGGAAAGAATCCAGGCTGTTTTTAACCTCTTGCCGACCAGCTGCCATCATTATACTGCGGCAGGTCGGCTGTCCTGCGCAAACCACCATAGGTGTACGTCGGTCTGGGCAGGGAATCTAGTGGGCCGCAGAGTGTGCTCGTGGGTGCCGCAGACTCGATGTCCGCAGGCGACCCGTGATTGCGATGTACAGAGGCAGAATGGGGAACTGCCTATGTAAATAAGGCAATTCCTGTTCTGCCTAGTGACATGTCAGAGATCGTCTGTGCCCAGTCATCGGGAACAGCGATCTCTGTCATGTTCTAGGTAGCCCATCCCCCCTACAGTTAGAACACACCCAGGGAACACACTCAACCCCTGGATCACCCCCTAGTGTTAAGCCCTTCCCTGCTAGTGACATTTATACAGTAATCAGTGGCTATTTTTAGCTCTGATCACTCAAATGTCATTGGTCCCAAAAAAGTGTCAAAAGTGTCCGATCTGTCCGCCGCAATGTCGCAGTCCCGCTAAAAATCGCAGATCGTCACCCTTACTAGTAAAAGAAAAATGAATAATAAAAATTTCATAAATCTACTGAGCTGGCCAGAACCACCTCTGGAGGGGAGTCTATTCCACATTTTCACAGCTCTTACTGTGAAGAAACCTTTGTCCGTATTTGGAGATGAAATCTTTTTTCCTCTAGAGACGTAAAGAGTGCCCCCTTGTCCTCTGTGATGACCTTAAAGTGAATAACTCAACACCAAGTTCACTATATGGACCACTTATGTATTTGTACATGTTGATCATATCCCCCCTTATCTCCTCTTCTCAAGAGAGAATAAATTCAGTTCCTCTAATCTTTCCTCATAGCTGAGCTCCTCCATGCCTCTTATCAGTTTGGTTGCCCTTCTCTGCACTTTCTCCAGTTCCCTGATATCCTTTTTGAGAACTTGTGCCCAAAACTGAACTGCATATTCCAGATGAGGTCTTACTAATGATTTGTACAGGGGCAAAATGATATCTCTCTCTCTGGCGTCCATACCTCTCTTAATACAAGAAAGGACTTTGCTCGCTTTGGAAACGCAGCTTGGCATTGCATGCTATTATTGAGCTTATGATCTACCAAAACCCCCAGATCCTTCTCCACTATGGATTCCCCCAGTTGTACTCCCCCTAGTATGTATGATGCATGCATAATCTTAGCCCCCAAGTGCATAACTTTACATTTATCAACATTAAACCTCATTTGCCACTTAGTCACCCAATTAAACAGAGCATTGAGGTTGGCTTGTAAATTGGATACATCCTGTAAGGACGTTATTCCACTGCATAGCTTGGTGTCATCTGCAAAGACAGAAATGGTACTTTTAATCCCAGACCCTATATCATTTATAAAGATATTAAAAAGTAAGGGTCCCAGCACTGAACTTTGGGGTACACCACTGATAACCATAGACCATTCAGAGTAAGAATCATTAACCACTACTGAATTCGTTTTTTTTAGCCAGTTTTCTATCTATTTACAAAAATTATCTTTCCAAGACTTTACCTTACACAGGAGCCGTGTGTGGGGAACTGTGTCAAACGCTTTTGCAAAATCCAAGTATACCACGTCCACAGCCACCCCTCTGTCCAAGGTTTTACTCACCTCCTCATAAAAAGAAATCAGTTTGTTTGACAACTTCTGTCTTTCATGAATCCATGCTGTCTGTTGCCTAAAATATTATTTTCCAGCAAGAATTCGTCTACATGGTCTTTTATTAAACTCTCCAGTATCTTCCCGACTATATAAGTTAACCTAACAGGTCTATAGTTACTTGGTAAAGACTTTGATCCCTTTTAAAATATGAGCACTACATTGGCCTACGCCAATCTAATGGAACCATTACAGTCATTAACAAGTTCCTAAAAATTAGAAACAATGGCTTTGAAATGACAGAACTCAATTCTTTTAGGATCTGTGGGTGGATGCCATCTGGTCCAGGTGCTTTATCCACCTTTATTCTGTCTAAATATTTTTGAACCATATCTGATTTGAGCCATTGTGGATCATTTGGGGATTTGTCAATACCACCCCCATTATGGACATGAGCTCCCCCATGCTCCTTTGTATACACAGAGCTGAAGAAAGTATTTAATAAATTAGTCTTCTCTTTGTCCCCGGTCACCCATTCTAGATTGTTTTGTAAAGGGCCTACGTGCTCAGACCTGACCTTTTTACAATTCATATATTTGAAGAATTTTTTTGGGGGTTTGTCCTACTATCTTTTGCAATCTGTCGTTCATTTTTGAATTTCTGTCCTTGATTTCCTTTTTACATATTATTATGTTATATTGTTTGTAGCATTAAAAAGATGATGTGTTCCTTCATTTTTATATTTTTTAAAAGTTTTTTTTTTATTATTTATAGCCATTTTAACTTTGGCCGTGAGCCACATAGGTCTTATTTTTAGCCTCTTAAACTTATTGCCCATGGGAATATACTTTGCAGTAAGTTTGTATACAGTCTTTTTGAAGAATTCACATTTCTGTTCTCTGTCCGTTGATATCAATATTCCCTCCTAGAGAGCAGCCCTCATCCTTGGAAAATTTGCTCTCTTAAAGTTAAGTGTTTTTATCTTTCCCGTATGAGTTTATTGCTTACAACTAACATTAAATGAAATCATGTTATGGTCACTGCTACCCAGATGTTCTTTTATATGAATATTATTAATATGCTCTGCATGATTTGAGATTACCAGATCCAGCAGAGCGTCATTCCTAGTCGGGGCCTCAGTAAACTGGACCATCAACTTATCTTGTAATAGGTTTATAACTTTTTGCCCTTTAACTGTCCCAGCAGTGCCATTACTCCAGTCAACTTCCGGGTAAAATCTCCCATTATTATCACTGTCCCAGCCACTGCAGCCCTTTCCATCTGTGCAAGGAGCTGAGTCTCCACCTCCTCATTAACACTGGGAGGTCTATAACAAACTCCAAAGATAACCTTTGTAATACGCACACCCATGCACAGTTCCACCCATAATGCTTCAGACTCATCACACTCTCCATCAACTAGGTCCTCTTTCACACTCACTTTGAGATCACTTCTCACATAGAGACAGACACCACCACCCCTCTGTTTTACCTTGTCTTTCCGAAAGAGAGCATAGCCAGGAATATTAATAGCCCAGTCATGAGAAGAATGAAGCCAAAATTTAGCAATACCAATTAGATCATAGTTCTCCTCGTGCACCAGAGCTTCCAACTCGCCTATTTTCTGGCATTGGTGAACAAACACTTTAATGAATTGTCACATTTTGCAAACGTATGTTGCATATTTTTTATTTTAGCACAAATAGTACCATTACCAATGGTTGATTGTAACATATTCATATCATCTTCATAGCCCTCCCCCCATCTTTCCCCATTCCACCCACCACTAGGGGCTGACCCCTGTCTGACCCATCTGCCCCATTATAATCTAATTCACCCTCCCCACACTCCTAGTTTAAATACTCCTCCAGCATTCCCATAAACCTCTCCCCCAGCACAGAAGACCCTCTTCCATTAAGGTGCAAACCATCTTTAGTATATAGGTTGCACCCCAATGAAAAGTCTGCCCAGTGCTCTAAAAACCCAAATCCCTCTTCCTTACACCAGGTCTTTAGACATGCATTCAGCTCTCTAATCTCCCCCTGCCTTTCCTGTGTTGTGCATGGCACAGGCAATATTTCAGAGAATATCACCTTGGAGGTCATTCTCTTCAACTTGCAGCCTAGTTCTTTAAATTGGTTCTTAAGGAGCCTCCACCTTCCATATATTCTGTCATTGGTTCCAACGTGGACCAAGACAGCTGGGTCATGCCCAATACCTCCGAGTAATTCATCAACCCGGTCCACCACATGCCAAATCCTGGCACCAGGAAGACAGCAAACCATTCTGTTGAGGCAATCCTGGCGACAAATTATTCTATCAGTCCTTCTGATTATAGAATCTCCTATTATTACCACCAACTGTCTAGGCCTACCTGCACTCCCCTCACCACTCCTACTAGATGGGCTGCGCTCCCGGCTGTTAGGGGGAGCAGTGACATCTAGGGCTGTCAACTCTAAGCTTGATACCCTCACATCTTCACCCAACTTGGCAAATCTGTTAGGGTGCTCAAACCCAGGGCTGGCCTTCCTTTTCTGTGAGCCCCTACCACTCCCTCTAACTGTATTATCCCATATTCCTACCTGATAATCCTGACTTACCCCTCCACCATCCACATTAACTCCACTAACCACTTTCAAGGTTGTCAGTTCTGCCCAGTATTGCAATTTGCTTCTCCAGATTTCTAATGCAAGCTTCCAGAAGGGAAACCCGCTCACATCTGTCGCAGTGGTATCCATCCTGGAGCTGTTGCTCCATTGTATACATGTGGCACACTGTGCACTGCACAAAACCTTCAATCTTGCTAGCACACATTTTCCCAGTTACAATAATAATATTACTAACAGGAAATTTCAGATGTTACTTACAGGTTTGATGACACCTGTATAATCCCCTGTTTTAAACTCTGTTTTTAACTCACCACTTAGTCCAGTTCCACTTGGTCAGAGTTCCAGCAAGCAAAAAGGTGGCAAACTCAAGGATGAGCAAGCTTAGAAATTTGTTCTACAGAAAGTTATATAGGACCTGAAGCACCTGTGACCAATTAACCACTCCCCTTAATTAGCAGTCTGAAGGAAGGAAAGAGAAAAAAAAAGCTGTTTAAAAAGTGACAGAAAAGGTGTTAAAAAAAAACTTGCAAGGAAAGACCCCAAAAAGAACCTAAAAATGCAAACACAGCAATCACCAGCAGTGAAGTATGATGGAGGGAACATCATGGTTTTGGCTTGCTTTGCTATCTCAGGACCTGGACCACTTGCCATCATTCAGGCGAAAATATCCTACAGGATAATGTCAGGGCGGCTGCCTACCAGCTGAAGCTTAGTAGAAGTTGGGTGATGCAGCAGGACAATGAGCCTAAGAATCAAAATTAGGGATGGGCCAAACAGACCCCTGTTTGTTTCGCACCAGAACTTTCGAACACCGTGAAAGTTTGGACCCGAATAACGAACCCCATTAAAGTCAATAGGACCCAAACGTCAAAAATCAAAAGTGCCCATTTTGAAGGCTTATATGCAAGTAATTGGGCATACAATGGTTATAGGGGTCCGGGTCTTTCCCTGGGGGAAATGTATCAATAAAAAAAAAGTTTGTGAAAAACCTCATCTTTAAATTAGCAGTGATTTTTAGATTTTTAACGTGAAAGCATAAAAATGAAAAATTCCTTCCAATATAGTGCCTGGGGGGTCCTCTTAGTCTACCTGTAAAGTGGCAGATCTGTACCATGTCTAGAATGTGCTGCAGCAATAATTGAATTTATAAAGACAAAAAAATGAAATTTTCCCTGCAAGCTGCCTTTATTTTGCTCAGCACGAGCATGATAAGGCCACAATGTAGTGCACTGGGAACAAGATTAGAGATTTTTTGGATATATTCTGGTGTCACGTTGACTTTGGATAGAAGTAACGGGTGCGTAAAAATTGGTCTTTGGATGTCGGTGGTGCCTTCCCACCGTAACCCTATAGAGGTAATCTTGATGAAAGCATGAAAAACATGTACAACAGCAATTTTGCTGTCACCTTAGAGGACTTATTTCTGAGAAAGTTTGCTTCTTTATACCGGGTGGCATAGTCAAGGACTACCAATATGGGCTGGTGCCCCCTTGTGGACTTTGGCAGTGGCCCAACCGGATCCATAGCAAAACTCTCAAAAGGGAGCGCAGTGTTATTTTTGGCCCTGGGCCAGTTTTCCCTGACTCCTAAACCATGACCACTAGTGTGAAGTTGTCAGGTACCTATGACATAGAGGTGTCAACATCTTCCTCACATTCTGGCAGGACCTGTCACGGCTGTCCTTTCTGACCCCCTTCTCCATTTATGATGTCTGTACTATCCCTCCCCACATTGAAACGATCTCTATGAATGGGGATGGGCAGATGAATGAAAAGTCTGCCTCCTCCATTCATAAAACACTTTTCAGCACTAGTAAAGATTTTATGAATGGAGGAAGGGGACAGAAATGGCTGTCATAACTGGCACTTTTGCTGAATGCCTGTGACAGGTCCAATGGCTGGGTTATTAGGGGGGGGGGGGGGGGGTGGGGGGTTTGGACTGGCAGCCACCCGCACAAAGGGCACTTTTTATTCATTGTGATTATGGTTCCTAGTGCTGTTGATAAAAAAAAAATCCCTAAACCTAAAGTGATTGTAAATGATCACCTTGTAAAACAACCCATTCCGTTTCAAGAAGAAATGAAAGGCAAGACATTTTTGTATAGATACAGTATCTCACAAAAGTGAGTACATCCCTCACATTTTTGTAAATATTTTGCTACAATGTAAAGTAGTGAGTGTACAGCTTGTATAACAGTGTAAATTTGCTGTCCCCTCAAAATAAATCAACACACAGCCATTAATGTCTAAACCACTGGCAACAAAAGTGAATACACCCCATGTGAAAATGTCCAAATTGAGCCCAATTAGCCATTTTCCCTCCCCGGTGTCATGTGACTCGTTAGTGTTACAAGGTCTCAGGTGTGAATGGGGAGCAGGTGTGTTAAATTTGGTGTTATCTTTCTCACTCTCACATACTGGTCACTGGAAGTTCAACATGGCACTTCATGGCAAAGAACTCTCTGAGGATCTGAAAAAAAAAAAGAATTGTTGCTCTACATAAAGTTGGCCTAGGCTATAAAAAGATTGCCAAGACCCTGAAACTGAGCTGCAGCACGGTGGCCAAGACCATACAGCAGTTTAACAGGACAGGTTCCACTCAGAACAGGCCTCACTATGGTCGACCAAAGAAGTTGAGTGCATGTGCTCAGCGTCATATCCAGAGGTTGTCTTTGGGAAATAGACATATGAGTGCTGCCAGCATTGCTGCAGAGGTTGCAGGAGGGTCAGCCTATCAGTGCTCAGAGTATACACTGCAGACTGCATCAAATTGGTCTACATGGCTGTCATCCCAGAAGAAAGCCTCTTCTAAAGATGATGCACAAAGCCTGCAAACAGTTTGCTGAAGTAAAGCATACTAAGGACATGAATTACTGGAAATGTGGTCTGATGAGACCAAGATAAACGTATTTGGTTTAGATGGTGTCAAGCGTGTGTGGCGGCAACCAGGTGAGGAGTACAAAGACAAGTGTGTCTTGCCTACAGTCAAACATGGTGGTGGGAGTGTCATGGTCTGGGGCTACATGAGTGCTGCCAGCACTGGGGAGCTACAGTTCATTAAGGGAACCATGAGTGCCAACATGTACTGTGACATACTGAAGCAGAGCATGATCCCTCCCTTTGGAGACTGGGCCGCAGAGCAGTATTCCAACATGATAACGACCCCAAACTCACCTCCAAGATGACTACTGCCTTGCTAAAGGCGGTGAGGGTAAGGTGATGGACTGCCCAACCATGTCTCCAGACCTAAACCCTATTGAGCATCTGTGGGGCATCCTCAAACTGAAGGTGGTGGAGCGCAAGGTCTCTAACATCCACCAGCTCCATGATGTCGTCATTGAGGAGCGGAAGAGGACTCCAGTGGTAACCTGTGAAGCTCTGGTGAACTCCATGCTCAAGAGGGTTAAGGCAGTGCTGGAAAATAAGGGTGGCCACACAAAATATTGACACTTTGGGCCCAATTTGGACATTTTCACTTAGGGGTGTACTCACTTTTGTTGCCAGTGGTTTAGACATTAATGGCTGTGTGTTGAGTTATTTTGATGGGACAGCAAATTTACACTGTTATACAAGCTGTACACTCACTACTTTACATTGTTGCAAAGTGTAATTTCTTCAGTGTTGTCACATGAAAAGATATAATAAAATATTTACAAAAATGTGAGGGGTGTACTCACTTTTGTGAGATACTGTATTTAAATTCAATATAAATACCTTTTGTCCCTTTTTTTATAAGTGATCGCATTACCTCTGTTCTCAGCTACATAAGTGATGGGGGGGGAGGAGAAGCAGCAGCACACTGAGCTTCCCAGTTAATGGCTGTGCAGCGGGGGCGTGTCAAGAAAAGTCTGATCATTGGAGGAGAGCACACTGGGTTCCCAGCATAGCTAGAGCAGTGACCATAGTGTGTTCTCCTGCTTAGTGTGGTCAGTTTTTAATAGGAAAGCAGAGGGACTGGCACGAACACCAGGGATATCACACAAAGGAAGCAATGCAAAGAGAACAGGATACTTTCTCATACAAGTACATGGTACAGCAGGCTCATATCAGGAATATGAAATGTTGGGGTAACAAACACTTTAAGCTTTAAAACGTCATCATTGCATTGTCTAACTCCAGGGAATAGTAGTGTCTACAAATGTCTGTTTCTGGACTTTTGATGGAAATGAATGTGTGATTGCTATGCGATGCTGTATTTTTCTAGACTCAGGAAACTGCCAGTCATCTCTGTCTACACCGTTATGTATCCGCACATTGCAAAAAAAAAAAAAAAAAGCGATCAGCTGCAGTTAGCTTAGGAACAGAGCAAGTTACTCCTCCCTCCGTCTCATCGGTGATAGGCTGATGTAGCAGCGGTGATCTTATTAAAAAAATGTGACCAGATGCCAAGAACTGGCATCTGCAATCTTGAAGCCTTTCTTTCACTTTCATCTCACTGCAAAACACACCAGCTGCTTCCAAACAATGGCAAGACGTGTAGTCTGACAGTCTGTACACTGGTCACAGCAATGCCTATTGACTGCTGGGTTACATATTAGAGATGAATGTTTATCATTAGGCATGGCTTGTACAGCTTAAAAAGGCTAGCCCTTCCTCACAAAACATCATTAAGACCGAAGTACACGATTCAGACAGAAGTACTTTGCTATTCAGAATTTCAAACTGAGTAACTCACACAGAACGCTTGCCTAAAGTGGTTTTCAACTAAAACACAAAAACTTCTTATTATGCAGCTTACCAATTTGTAGCTGTGGCGGCTGCATTTCTTTTTGTTTAGACTTTTTATTCCATTATTTTCACCTGGTGATCCAGTCAGTAAGTCTGTTACTTTTCAACTTCCTTGAACAGACCAAGCTGCCAAGATAAAGTAGCAGTTAGAAGGTTGAGACAAACCATTTAACACTGACGGTGCTTGCAATGATCTGCTTTTATTCATAAAACCTTTATCCCAATATGACAAACAGTTTCTGCTGTAGCTGTTTGAGGGCCCATTCACAATAAATGGACAGCTGCCACACACTTATGCCCCGTACACACGGTCGGATTTTCCAACGGAAAATGTCCTATCGGACCATGTTGTCGGAAATTCCGACCGTGTGTGGGCTCCATCTGACTTTTTCCGTCGGAATTTCCGACGGAAAAAGTTTGAGGTCCTGCTCTCAAATTTTCCGACAACAAAGTCCTATCAGACTTTTTCCGATCGTGTGTAGCGAATTCCGACAGACAAAGTGCCACGCATGCTCAGATCACATTACAAGACCAAAGCTATTG
Source organism: Lithobates sylvaticus (assembly GCA_028564925.1). Lineage (NCBI taxonomy): Eukaryota > Metazoa > Chordata > Amphibia > Anura > Ranidae > Lithobates > Lithobates sylvaticus. The sequence continues at coordinate 92,765,562 of CM053028.1, forward strand.
GCTACTAGCCTCTACGTAGTCCCGTCGTACGCAACGAATGTCACCACGTTCAGAATGACCGGATTTTCCGTCAACTTTGTCCGACCGTGTGTATGCAACACCAGTGTCGGACAAAATCCATCGGAAAAAATCAGACGGATTTTGTGGTCGGAATTTCCGACCGTGTGTATGGGGCATTAAAGTGATTGTAAAGTCTTGTTTGTTATTTCTATAAAAATAACAAACATGTTGCAGTGAATTTGCACAGAGAAGCCCAGATCCTCCTCTTCTCAATTGCCTCTTCTGTGCTCCTGGCCCCTCCCTCCTGTTGTGTGCCCCCACAGCAAGTAGTTTGCTATGGGGGCACCCGAGCCAAGTCACAGCTCCCTGTGTCCAGTCAGACACAGTACCATAAGCCTGGCCCAGCCCCCTCTCTCTCCTGATTAGCTAACTGACTTTAAATTGACAGCAGCAGGAGCCAATGGCGCCGCTGCTGTGTCTCAGCCAATCAGGAGGGAGAGTCTCGGACAGCCGATACACTCATGGACATCGTTGGACAGAAATGGGGCTCAGGTAGGTTCTAGGGGGGCTAAGGGGCGGCTGCTGCACACAGAAGGTTTTTTATCTTAATGCATAGAATGCATGTACGGTGTGATGATGTACAGTGTTAGTTTGCCTGTTCATTTTTTGTGAAAAGGTGAACTTACACTTTAAGGATTAGTAAGCTGCAATATAGTACATTTTGTTTTTGGGTTAAATGGTGCTTTAATTTCACAGCCACTACCTGTTTTCTATTTGCTTTATATGATGCAAATATGTTCCTTTCTGTATGTCATCCGTTTTAAGAGCAGCAAAAGATGGGTGGAATTTTGAAAGAAATGGCAAGAATTGACTTGTGCCTGATTAAAGAGGATTTTTTTTTTTTTTTAAGGAAAGACCAAGATTTCAGCTTAAAGGAAAGACCCAAAATTTAAATCTCAAGTTAATTTTCCCAAGCATGTCTTGCCTTCGGCCCGTGATGGCCACAAGTGCCATACACATGTAGACAGGTGCAGTTTGCTTTCTTCACTGTAGGTGTCGCTCAGCTGCAGCGCCAGTGCAGAGGGAGAGGTAGTCAAAATTAACTTGGTTCCTCTATGGTTTCCTGGCTCACTGAGACAGCAATCCAGTTGGATGCAGGCAGCCCATGTAGCCATAATGGGTCAGGCAGAGTCTTTTTAAGACCCTGGTTCCTGGGTTTGGCGTGCTTTTAGTGTGTGGATAGTGTAGCCGGGCCTGTTGTAAACTCTTTTTGCCTCTACTTACCTGTACAAGTTTTCTCAATTGCATCTGGACTGTGCCTGGGTTATTGTTGCCACACCATGCTGCACCCACCAACACACAGACTGCAGAGGGTCCCTATGTCAAGCCCTCATGTGATGCCTATCATTGTTGCTCCACATATGTGCAGGTCATGCTACCTTGGGGGCCAAGCTGGGATGAGAGGGATATGTTTACCATTGGTGTGAATACACTTTTTGATTTTGCTGGGTGCAACTTTACTCTTGCCCGTTGTCTCTGAGGCCTTCCAACAATGCACTGCAAAACCTCCTTGAAAGTCTGCCAAAATTAGTACAATCCAACCAATACGGTTCCCTCGTAAGGGCAGCTGAGTTGGTTATAGCAATCCGCCAAACACCCTGCTGCTGACCTTCCATGCATATATATATATATGCATGGATATAACTTGGATGAAAACGAGGGAGGTATGAGATGCCCATATAGGTTACATATATTGAAGGGTATCATACATGGCCTTGGCCTAGTAAATCGATTTCCCTGTAGAATCCTCACTGCAGTCTATTGCTTCTTCTGTTGCTTGGCATATCTGACTGAAGATTTACTACTCACTGCTTCCAGTTAAGACAAGAAGAATCACTCCGAATAATTCACCTCTAGACTAGAATGATGCCATCTCAATGAATCCAAGAACCAGAGCTACACACAGCTGCTCCCTCTAGCTTCCATGAATTTAACAGTCACTCAGTCTTTGGAAGTTCCTGTCCACTTCTCTTCATACTGTGCTCCCCGGCCACACAGCATGCTACACTACTCGCTCCTGCTTCTGCTTCTTTATGTTACACTGACCTTCTCCTTTGGATCAAAGTCCTGTGTTCCCCGGTCACAGAACGCCAATCTACTTCTGCCACTTCACTGCTACTTCTCCTACTTGATCTTCTCCAGCATGCAAGTCTTGTGTTCCCCGGTCATAGAAACTTGATACTTTCTCGTGAAGATGAAGCTCTTTCCCTAGGACTCCTTCCTAGCGGCTCCTCTATTCCTCCTACGCGCACGGTGCATCCCCACGTGGGGACACCCGATACAGCATCTCAGCACTCCATGCTCCATCCTGTGCTCAACTCCTCCCTGGAAGCATGTGACCCCAGCTTATATGGGAGGCCTGCCCCCTGCCAACACCAAGAGATAATTGGTCAGGGTTCCTCACATGAGCTGCCTGCCACTCAGGTCTCAAGTTCAGCCTCCCTTCCAGAACAATTCTTCTGCAAGCAGAGGAGGATCTCTGAGCCAGAGTACAGGTGGCCACACCCCCACTATACTGACACTCCCATTCCCAGATCAAAACAACCAGGCCTAAAATGAAATACAGGCCTGGCTAAATTTACCCGTAACTAGGCCCTGCGACTAGAAAAATACTAATCTAGCACCTACCTGAAAGTAGAGGGTGCAACACAAACAAATATAGCATATTTTTCCCAACATTGGTCTATATTACTCAAAGACCCTCTCTTACACTAATCACTTACTCATAAGCCAAAAGTGTCCTACCGAAAAGCTAATAATATCAAGAGTAAAGTTGCACCCAGTAAAATCAAAAAGAGTGTTCACACCAATGTTAAACATATCCATCTGATCCCACTCATAGGCATGTTCCAATGTAAAAAAAGATTTTGCCTCACTTGCTCATTCATTGAGCATGGCCAAAAAACTTTCACTATCAAAGGGAAGACCTATACCTTCACAGAATTTCACAATTGCTCCAGTGAGTTCATGGTATATTGCCTTACATGCCCGTGTGTTCTACTTTATGTAGGTTGAACGATCCGTACCCTTTGGAAACGGTTCGGTGAACATAGAAGGTTCATTGAAAATGATAGGGATGATCACAGTGTCCCCAGACATTTTCCACAACATCACCAAACATCAACAACCAGCCTAAAAGTCCATCCCTGCGAGTCTAGCCTTAAGGGAACGTTTTAAACGACTGTGCCAACAAGAGACATATTGGATATATTCACTCAATACTCTCGTGCCAGGGGGGTCAAATAAAGAAATTGAAGTACACACATTGTTTTAACAAATTATCGTATATATCATCCATACCGTGACAGTACTGTTAGTGATACATCACAGGGCATGCCCTTGTGGCTATCAGAGACCGGAGTGAAGGAAAGACTATATAAACTTAATACAAATAAATCACCAGAACCAGAGGGCTTATGCCGGAGAGTCCTCAGAGAACTCAGCCAGGTTATTGCCAGACCATTGTTCCTAATCTTTGTGGACAGCATACTACCAGGATTTGTACCAGCTGATTGGAGAAAATCCAATGTGGTACCAATATTCAAAAAAGGATAGAGACAAATCCCTGGAAACTACAGTCCAGTCAGCCTAACATCAATCGTTGGTAAATTATTGGAGGGGATGATAAGGAACTATATCCAAAAATGTACTGAGGAAAAAAATATCATTAGTAGTAATCAGCATGGGTTTACGATAGGTCGTTCTTGCCAGACCAATCTGCTAACATTCTATGAGGAATGTGAGCTGCCATCTAGACAGGGGAAAGCCTGTGGATTTAGTGTACCTGGATTTTGCAAAGGCATTTTATACAGTCCCCCATAAGCGCTTAATTTACAAGCTGAGGTCCGCAGGCGTGGACCATAAGGTTTGTTCTAGGGTAAAAAATTGGTTACTGGGGCCTGTCCAAAGGGTGGTGATAAATTATGTGTACTCAGGCTGGTCTACAGTGGTAAGTGGGATGTCCCAAGGTTCTGTCTTGGGACCAATTCTATTCAATGTATTCATAAATGATATAGAGGATGGGATAAATAGCTCAATCTCAGTTTTTTGCAGATGACACAAAAATAAGCAGGGCAATAACTTCACATCAGGATATAGAAATTTTACAGAAAGATCTGAACAAAATAATGGAGTGGGCAAATACATGGTATATGTGAAAATGAGGTTTAATGTGAAAAAATGTAAAGTAATGCACTTGGGGGCAAAAAACATAAATGCAAACTACTCACTAGGGGGAGAACCGGCGGGAATCAAGGATGGAGAAAGATCTGGGGGTCCTAGTAGATGACAGATTGAGCAATAGCATGCAAGTCGGCAGAATATTAGCATGCATAACAAAGGGGATATACTCCACTGATAAAACTATAATCTTGCCACTTTATAAAGCTCTGGTTAGGCCACATCTGGAGTATTCTGTCCAGTTCTGGTCACCAGTCCTCAGAAGGGATGTGCTGGAACTGGGGAGAGTCCAAAGAAGGGCAACAAAACTATTAAGGGGACTGGAGGACCTTGATTACGAGGAACGACTGCAAACACTAAATCTATTCTCACTGGAGAAAAGACGCTTTAGAGTAAATATGATAGCAATTTACAAATACCTCAATGGCGATCCCAGCATAGGAAAAAAACTATTCTGTAGTGTAAGAGGACACGGGGACACACAATGAGATTGAAACAAAAATGGAAATGTACCCCCCCAGTACTTGGGACCTTAAGGGCAGACGCAGGGATGTTAGATTGACTTATTATAAAAGTCTAAAGTTTATTAAAGCGGTTCTACACCCATTTCATTTAGTAAATCTCTTTGCCTTCCAAATCAGGCAAAGAGTACTAAATGAAATGTTTTTTTTTTTTTTTTTTTTTACTTACCTTGTAATTGAAGACTTCCGGTCTTCTCCCTCTGCGGCGGCGGGCGGGGTCTTGCGTCGATCGTCGTCACGCCGCACTGTCTCCTGGGATCTGGTGTCATTGATCCCAGGAGCCAGTGCGGGCATCTTCCGAAATCTCGCGAGATTTCGGCCACATCTTCCGAAATCTCCCGAGATTTCGGCCGCATCTGCCGAAATCTCGTGAGATCTCGGCAGATGAGCCGTTACTGCGCACGCGCGAGTAACGGCAGTGCATGGTGGGCCATCTAAAGTCCCTGTGGGTGTTTCACATGCCCACAGGCAAGATGGCCCCCAGCACTAAAGAAGAAGACGAGGAACTTCATCGGACGAAAACCGGCGGCGATCGAGATGGAAGATGGAACAGGTGAGTCCCCTAATAAAGGTAAGCACACTTTATATTACATCCTTAAAAAAAAAATTTTTTTCAGAGTGCAGAACCGCTTTAATACATAATAAAAGACGTTGGTGCAAACATCACTATAGATTACATAAAACAGCAAAATGTACAGGGGCTCATGTAGAGCTGGTTAGTGATGTAGTCGCCTCTTCTCGTTGTGTTATATATTATAAAGATAAAAAGCAAAACATAATGCTCTCTGCATATATATACAATTTAATGTTGATAAAATGAAATAAAACTCACAAAAAAGGCACTTATGACGAGTGCCTGGTAAAACAGCGTGTATGTAAACAGTCAACAATGGCTGTGGGAGACGTCATGTCCGTACGTACGCATTGCGTCCCTGTAGGTGGGACTTCATCAGTGGATCTGATCTGCTGATGAAGTCCCGCCTGCATTGTATATATATGCAGAGAGCACTGTGTGTTGCTTTTTATTTTTATGATATATGTGGCTTTGGAGAGGATAGTGCTGACTAATATACCCAGCTAAAAGGGGATTTCTCAGGAAACGCTTGTGGAGTTACCATTTGATACCCCGAGTGGGAAGGCTTTACAGACCCTCTATAATGAAAGGGTCCACATAGTGAGGTGAGCTGCCATCTTTTTCCATTGGTGGAGGTTTGATATTCCCACAAAGTCACCTGCATGTAATTATCTGTAGTTCATCACTGAAGACTTCACGGATTGTTTTTCATTTGATCTATGGGCTTGTTTTTGTGTCTTTTAGTTTTGTTTATTTTATAAGCGTTGCACTATCTTTTTTATGTTTTCAGTTTAGGGATTTGAATGTTGACCCTTGGTGTCCAGCAGCTATTTCTTAATAGTGTTATTTAATGGCGCTGATTTGTCTTCTATAGATAGCCCTAACCTGATGCAGATTGATCTTTGACTGTTTTTAACCATCCAGTGTGGGCCATGGTTTTGAATGTTGTACATACAGTATCTCACAAAAGTGAGTACACCCTCACATTTTTGTAAATATTTTATTATATCTTTTCATGTGACAATACTAAAGAAATTACAATTTACTACAATGTAAAGTAGTGAGTGTACAGCTTGTATGAGTGTACATTTGCTGTCCCCTCCAAATAACTCATTAATGTCTAAACCGCTGGCAACAAAAGTGAGTACACCTCTAAGTGAAAATGTCCAAATTTGGCCCAAAGTGTCAATATTTTCTGTGGCCACCATTATTTTCCAGCACTGCCTTAACCCTCTTGGGCATGGAGTTCACCAGAGCTTCACAGGTTGCCACTGGAGTTCTCTCCCACTCCTCCATGACAACATCATGGAGCTGGTGGATGTTAGAGACCTTGCGCTCCTCTACCTTTTGTTTAAGGATGCCCCACAGATGCTCAATAGGGTTTAGGTCTGGAGACATGCTTGGCCAGTTCATCAACTTTACCCTCAGCTTCTTTAGCAAAGCAGTGGTCGTCTTGGATGTGTTTTTGGGGTCCTTATCATGTTTGAATACTGCCCTGTGGGGAGGCAAGGGAGGGGACCATGCTCTGCTTCAGTATGTCACAGTACATGTTGGTATTCATGGTTCCCTCAATGAACTGTAGCTCCCCAGTAGCTCCCCAGTGACACTCCCACCACTATGCTTGACTTTAGGCAAGACACACTTGTCTTTGTACTCCTCACCTGGTTTCTGCCCCACATGCTTGACACCATCTAAACCAAATAGGTTTATCTTTGTCTCATCAGACCACAGGAAATTGTTCCAGTAATCCTTGTCCTTAGTCTGCTTGCCTTCAGAAAACTGTTTGCAGGCTTTCTTGTGCATCATCTTTAGAAGAGGCTTCCTTCTGGAAAGACAGCAATTCAGATCAATTTGATGCAGTGTGCGGCATATGGTCTGTGCACTGACAGGCTGACCCCCATCCCCTTTAACCTCTGCAGCAATGCTGGCAGCACTCATTTCCCAAAGACAACCTTTGGATATGACGATGAGCACGTGCACTCAACTTCTTTGTTTGACCATAGTGAGGCCTGTTCTGAGTGGAACCTGTCCTGTTAAACCGCTGTATGGCCTTGACCACCGTGCTGGAGTTCAGTTTCAGGGTCTTGGCAATCTTCTTAGAGCCTAGGCCATCTTTATGTAGAGCAGCAATTCTTTTTTTCAGATCCCTTTAACGAGTTCTTTGGCATGTTGAGAGTATGTGAGATACTGTGTGTGTGTATATATATATCTGGGCGGGCCGCTACGTGTATGTGGCTCTGCCCCCTTTCTTAAGCATCCCAATCATTGACTGCTGTTTGATAGCTGCTGGGTCCCGCCCACCCCGGGTCCCGCCCACCCCCGACATCACCACTGAATTTTGACAGCTGGACTTCTCTCTGCATGCAGTTACATTACATGACAGTGTCACACATAGTTTGGCTCAGTGTGAAACTCCCTCTCCTTTATCATTGTCAATCAGTGCCACCTGTCAGTGCCAATCAGTGCCCCCTGTCAGTGCCAATCAGTGCCACCTGCCAGTGCCATCTGTCAGTGCCACCTGCCAGTGCCAGTCAGTGCCACCTGTCAGTGCCAATCAGTGCCACCTGCCAGTGCCAATCAGTGCCACCTGCCAGTGCCACATGCCAGTGCCAATCAATGCCACCTGTCAGTGCCAACCAGTGCCAATCAGTGCCACATGTCAGTGGCAATCAGTGGTTCCAATTATTGCCACCTGTCAGTGCCAATTAGTGTTTCCAATTAGTGCCACCTGTCAGTGCCAATCAGTGCTTCCAATCAGTGTCATCTGTCAGTGCCAATCAGTGCCGCCTAATATTAGTGCCAACCATTGCCACATATCAGTGCCAATCAGTGTTTCCAATCAGTGCCACCTGCCAGTGCCACATGTCAGTGCCAACCAGTGCCACCAGTCAGTGCCAATCAGTGCCACTTGCCAGTGCCAATCAGTGCCACCTGCCATTGCTAATCAGTGGCATCTGTCAGTGCCAATCGGGGCCATCTGTCAGTGCCAATCAGTGTTTCCAATTAGTGCCACCTGTCAATGCCAATAAGTGTTTCCAATCAGCGCCACTTACCAGTGCCAATCAGTGCTGCCAATCAATACCCATGAGTGCCACCTATCAGCGCCCATCAGTGCTGACTATCAGTGCTTCCTATCGGTGCCATTAGTGCAGCCTATCAGTGCCATTAGTCCTGCCAATCAGTGCCACATATCAGTTTCAATCAGGGCCCATCAGTGCTGCCTATCAGTGCCAATCAGTACTGCCAATTAGTGCTTTCTATTAGTGCCAATCAGTGCCGCCTATCAGTGCCAATCATTGCTGCCTGTCAGTGCTGCCAATCAGTACACTGTGTGCAGGGATGAGGCGATGAACTCATCAGCCAGGCCCATTGTTAATGGGGAATAAAAAAAATTAGAAAATCTGCGCTAAACCTTAAATATGTGCTATTTAAAAAATGTAAAAAGAAATGCAACAATGAGGGGGAGGGAAGGTGCAGCATCAAACAAAACCAGAATATCCAGTTTATAGAAATATGTTAAAAAAGGGGGACAATGCGCAACCAAAAATAGTATGGATAGTAATATTACAATGTATTATCAGTGTTTTTCCTTCTGAAGACCAGGAGACCAGTATAGCAACAGTGTGAAGGAGTATTTCTGTCATTGATAATTGTTTCATCTGCTGATGATTCCATCCCTTGTTTGTGTGCCTGTATGATCTCTATAATCTGAGATCCACCTGATCTGGTAAGCGGCGCTGTTTGCTTTTAAGTATTAACAGAATATCACTCTCTCCATTGTTTTCCAATGTTAAGTGGGCTCAATCAAGAGCCCGCCGCATGGGATTGTGGCCGCCACGTTTGTTAATAAAGATGGCTTTGTAGTTTTAAATAAAAAAAAAAAAAAAAAATGAGCGGGCTTTGCACGTGTTTCCAGGCGGGAAACACGTTTTTTCAAATTCTGGGGGGCTATATATAGGCCCCCTGAGGTACAGGGTCCGATCACATTGTCCTGGATCGGCTTGGCTGAGCTTCTGTGTCTACTCGTATGCTATTATTGAGCTCGCCAAGCCGTGACAAGATATGAAAACTCTCGTGAGGCAGATTCTAGAGAGGGCGGCATCTGAAGGCGGGGATGAATGGCTCCAGCACTGCCTATTATTGGCAGAGGAAGAACCTGCATCAGTAGCAGCGTGTGAGGACCGGAGTACGCCCCCTGGAAGGTCCGGGGCTGAAGAGGGTAGTCGACCCGAAGCACCTACCTTGCCGTCCCGCATGGTCCAGCGGAGCATTCCAGTGGAGCGTCCAGCGCTCGAAGATACGGCGCAGCAGCGGGCCGAGTCTCCCCCCCCGTCACTCACAGAAGACCTCCCCGCTGATGATATGGCGGATGACGCGGCGGTGAGTCGTCGTTCCGGTCTGCGTGTCAAGAGGAGGAGGCGGGTTTTATCTCCTTCGCCAGCCCGCACGTCTGAGAGAAGGAGGCGCACTCGGCCGGCTTCACCAGCGCCTCACACGGCTCCTCCTGCGGCCCCTCCATCTCGGCCCTCAGCCCGGATGTCGCCGCCTAGGTCAATCCCGGCCAGAGTATCTTCAGCCTCGGCTTCAGCGCGCTCCCCCAGGGCGCATCTGGTTGCTACAGCAACAGGTTCTAGGGCACCCAGGCCGTCTAGGCTGGATGCTAGTAGTATGTCAAATAGCACTAATCCTTTTTCAACAGCATCTGCTGCTGCTAATTTTTCTTCCCCTTCACTGCAGATCCCTCCCTGCCAAGATAATGGACCTATTGAAGCTGGTGAGTTTAACACAACAGGTTTGTTACAGAATGTTATTGCTTCTTTAAATAGGTTTAATGCTGTTTTATCCTCTCAGCCTGTAGCTGTTTTACCCTCTCCAGCACACGTGTGGTCTCCTATTGAACCTAATGAGATTCCTTTATCTGTTCCTCTTAATGTTTCTGCCTCTGTCCCAGAAGCCTGTTTCAAAGAAGTTTTACCATGTGAATTATCCCCATTAGGTTTTCACCTGCAAATGTCTATTAAAGAAAAAATTTGGAGGTGCGAATTTTTAGATTTGCTATCGCTGTTACCTAATGCTAAGGAATTTTCACACAAAAGCGATGTTAAGCCTGGAGAAAATGCTGATGATTATCGACGTCGCCCAGTTTCTAGATCATTTTTTAATTGGCTGCAAGCCTTCTGTATTTTTTCTGCGGTTTTGTGTGAAAAATATCCTCAGAAAGCATGTGGTCTTTTTCAACATTTAGAGCATATTTTAGAAGCATACAAGAGTTTTGGCGGTATGGGATGGTTTCATTATGATGAATCCTTCCGTCAAAAAATTGCTATCTACCCTACACTTAAATGGGGTAATAAGGACGTTGGCTTATGGCTTAATCTCATTACCCCGCAAAAAGCTTATTTTTCAAAAATTCAATCACAGCCAATGGTTTTTTCTTCTACTCCGGTTCCCGCTTACAAAAAGGGTACTTGTTTTGCATATAACGAATCACAATGTAAGTGGTCAGCTTCTTGTCGTTATAGGCATGAATGTTCATTTTGCTTAGGGACTCATCCGGTCTCGAAATGTTTTAAAAGGATCAACAATCCTGCCATCAGGGAGCAGTCAAAAAGTATGCACGCCAGTGAGAGTGGCCGCAATGCTCCCGTGGCTGCGTCGTTACCCAGATCAGGAGAAGGCGCAACTTTTAACTGACGGTTTTTCTCTGGGTTTTCGGCTTCCGGTTTTCCAAGGCCCAGGTTGTATTTTTGTAAATAATTTAAAATCGGTATTGATGAATACTGATATTGTGGCTGATAAATTATTTAAAGAGCTGGCTGCTGGCAGGATTGCTGGTCCTTTCGTCTCTCCTCCTTTTTAAAATTTTAGAATCTCTCCATTGGGATTGGTTCCCAAAAAAGAACCTCGGTCATATCGGCTCATTCATCACCTTTCCTTCCCAGAAGGTAGTTCGTTGAATGATGAGATTGACCCGTTGTCCACTTCAGTTACTTATGCTACGTTTGATGATGCTGTTGGCCTTATCAAACAATTCGGTAAAGGGGCTTTATTAGCAAAAGCGGACATTAAATCTGCTTTTAGGCTTTTACCTATATCATCTGAAGCATATAATTCTCTGGGTTTTCAATTCAATGGTTATTTTTTCTATGACAAATGCCTTCCTATGGGCTGTTCCTTATCCTGCTACTATTTTGAAGTTTTTGCTTCCTTCTTGCAGTGGGTAATGACTCAGGTATCTGGTCACTCAGGTATATTGCATTACTTGGACGATTTTTTGTTCATAGGTCCTCCTGATTCGCGAGTGTGTTCGGTAATTTTGCGCTTATTTTTTCTTCTTTCCGAATTTTTCGGCATTCCACTGGCGGTTGAAAAAACTGCCTTTCCATCACCAGTGATTGAATTTTTAGGTATTAGAATTGATACGTTGCTGTTGCAATATGAACTTCCCCCACTTAAAATTTCGAGGTTGGAATCTTTGATCTCCCTGTTTTTGCGCCGTAAGAAGATCCTGTTAAAAGAAATGCAGTCTTTTCTAGGTCTTCTTGCCTTTGCGACCCGAGTGATGCCCATGGGCAGGATTTTTTCTAGACGTTTATCTTTAGCTACGTCAGGTTTTAAATCCCCTTTTTCACATATCCGGCTTACTTCTTCCTTGAAGGATGATCTACTGGTATGGTCTAATTTTTTGTTAGATTATAACGGAAAATCATTTTTTCAAGATAATTTTGTTTTTGCGGCAGATATTGATTTATTCACGGATGCGGCGGGGTCTTGTGGCTTTGCAGCCATATTTCGTACGCATTGGTGCGCGGGTAAGTGGCCCTCCTTTTGGATTTCCAATAAACTCACTAAGAATATAGTTCTATTGGAATTATTTCCTGTGGTGGTTGCATTGGAAATTTGGGGAGATCTATTTTCTGATAGACGCATTATTATCCATACGGATAACAAAGGCGTGATCTTTGCTTTAAATTGTCTTTCGTCAAAATCTATCTCGGTTATTAAACTGCTACGTTATTTAGTACTTTTATGTTTAAGGAAGAATATCTGGCTTAAAGCAAAATTTGTGCCAGGGAATCAGAATATTATGGCAGATGCCTTATCTCGCTTCCAGATGGCTCGTTTCAAACAGCTCTTACCAGAAGCAGATACGGTTGGATGCCCCTGTCCAGGTCATCTCTGGAACCTGATTTAGCCCCAGTTTTCGCTGCTATTCAACATTCAGTCGCTCCAAAAACATGGACTGAATATTAAGTTGCATGGGATAGATGGCTGAGTTTCAATGCTGAAGTGGGTTTGTCTGGTTTTTCTCCTACTGAACATTCTATTTTAGCTTTCGTGTGTTCTCTAATGCAATTACATTTTTCTTTTAATCATATTCATAAGTTATTGGCTGGAGTTTCATTTTTTCTAAAATTATATAATCTGCCAGCATGTAATAGTTTTTTCTCTGTCAAACAGGCTCTTAAAGGTTTACGGAAAGTAATGCCGCGTACACACGAAGGGACTATCCCGCGGGATTATCCGCTGGACCGAAGTCCAGCGGATAATCCCCTCGTGTGTGGGCGCCGGCGGACTTTTTTTGGCCAAAGTACGGCGGACTAAAGTTTCAGGTTTTGTTCTCAAATTATCCGCTGGACTTGGCAGTCCAGCGGATAATCCGGTCGTGTGTAGTATGGTCCGGCGTACCAAAAAGGACGCATGCTCAGTAGCTATTATGTCACGGACTCGCTCGGTCTGGTAAAACTAGCCTTCGTTTTGAAGCTCGCACAATCGTCACGCTGTTGAAATTTTTTTTTTTTTTTTTTTTCTGACAGCGGGATTTGTATGGTATCGTACTTGAAGAATGATTTTGCCTTGCTGCTTGTATATTCACGCAGAGTACTCCCGAACGTTTTTTCTTCAGCATTCTTTAGTGAAGTTATATATTTGTATATATATATATATTATATATATATATATATATATATATATATATATATATATATATATATATATATATATATATATATATATATATATATATATATATATATATATAGATATAGATATAGATATAGATATCCAAATCACCAAATGAAAAATATATCTATATTTCTCAATAAGCGCAAAAAAATATATATCGATATCTACATATATATATATATATATATATAAATATATATAGATATATAGATCTATACGTGTATAAAAATAAAATTATATATATATATATATATATATATATATCTATATATTATATATGTACATATATCTCTATATAGATATTTTTTATTATTTGTTGGTTATCAAAAGGATTAGTTATTACACATGATACAATTGTGGAGTCAGCAGAGCTTGCCCTTAATTCCGATCTTAAACCTCACCTTTCCAGCGACTGCACTTGCAGTTCCATTGAAGTTGCACTTTACACTTGTATTGTCAAATGAATGTTTAGACATGTACCTGCCTACTCCTAAAGAAACTATGTTTTTGAATAACAAGCACGTATATCATTATTTGATGAAAATTAAATGACCATTTATTCTGGTTAAAACAAACAAGGCAAAACAAAATAGGAAGGCAACACTGGAGCCACTTGTAGATTTTGTGAAGACTTTTTGCCCCAACGGCAGACACCAAGTTTGTGAAGCCAAAAATTAAGCTTGGGCACATTTCATACAATATAGGGAGCACAAGAAGATTGACCAGGAATCAGACAGACCAGGAACAGCAGCAGATGACATCTATGTCCCCAAGCTGTGGCACTACAACAGCCTGTGTCTTCTGTGAGACCAGACTGAAGCCAGGCAATCACTTCCGACTCTTCGCACCACGCTTCCCTGCACTCTTCCCTGCAGTCTTCCCTGCACGCTTCCTTGGAGGCTGACTTGTGGTAGGAGGAGGAGTAGGAGGAGGAGGAGGAGGAGGAGGAGGAGAAGGAAGACGAGGAGGAGGAGGAGGAGAAGTTGGTGTCGGGCCTTCATGGGTCAGGCGGGTGGATTCTCGTAATTCACCCCTCAAACCCCCCCTAATTGCCTCAGAAATTAGGCCCTCACACAGGTGCCGTTGGCCCCTCTCCATTTCCAGCAACCTGCTGGACACGTAGCTGGCATAGCCCTCTTCTGGAAGGGGGGGTTTGTCGAGAATCGCACTCGCCTTCCGAATCAGTTCCAGTGATTCCTCCTCCACAATGGTCATCCTCCTGGGCCTTCTTGGGGGTAAGGGCAGGGGTCGAGGTAGACTTCTTAATTGGGTCTGGCTGTCACTCTGGCTCGTGCTGGGCCCAGCCACCTCCTGGCTCTCGCTGGGCATGTCCTCCTCCTCCTCCATACCACTTGTCCCGGCATCATCCTGGGTCAGCTCATCCTGTGTGCAAATAAAAACAAAAATCAAACACCTGTTTTGTGGTTTCTGGCCTACTCAATCATCCAATTGTAAACTTAGGAACGAGCATCTAAATTTTCCAAAAGATCCAAAAGGCTATCATTTGGACCCCTGCATTTTCCAAGCAGATCACCAATGTTGTCTAACGCTTTTTTTGCCACTACTGGATGTATGTATACACTATATATGTATCGATATGTTGCACCAACACTTTTTAGAAGTGTGCATAATTTTTGTCAGTTTTTTTTCACAATTCTGAGTTCAGGGTGTTAATTGTTTCACATTTTAACGTTGACAGCATTAATATTCACACAATCACAATTTAGGCTACTAAATATATACCTGGCTCCAGCTGGGCGCATCAGCCTGCTCCAAGGTGGAGGGGTCTTCTCCTTCCGTGGAAGCCTCAGCTGGGGTGGAGGGAAGAGTGGAGGGAAGAGTGGAGGGAAGGGTGGAGGGAAGAGTCGACAGTGATTCCCTGGGTTCCATCTGGTCACCTATAAAAGTCAGTTGGTTGTAGTACCACAGCTTGGGTACATAAACATTCTCTGCTGCTGCTCCTGATCTGACTGATTCCTCAATCTTCTTGCGCTCCCGCTTGTACATGTGCCTTAAACTTGCAATTCTGGCTTCCACAAACTTGGTGTTTGCGTTGGGGACTTTAGTCTTCACAAAAGCCACAAGTGGCCCCAGTGTTGCCTTCCGGACATCCCTATTGCCATACAAAGGGTTCTTGAGCTGCCACAGGTTGGTATTTTTTCTGTACAGGGCAATGAATTCGGACATGAACTGCTGGTCCTTGAATGGATTCAACTGGGGTGATGACATGTTTGTTTCTGTTTTGTTAGTAATGGCAATACAAAAGACCAAAAACACAAATGTTACTTAAAACGCACAACCAGTTTTTCTTAACAAACATTACACAACACACCCACACACAGGCAGCAACACATCCACACAGGCAGCAACCCCTACACACAGGCAGCAACCCCTACACACAGGCAGCAACCCCTACACAGGCAGCAACCCCTACACACAGGCAGCAACCCCTACACACAGGCAGCAACCCCTACACACAGGCAGCAACCCCTACACACAGGCAGCAACCCCTACACACAGGCAGCAACCCCTACACACAGGCACCAACACATCCACACAGGCAGCAACCCCTACACACAGGCAGCAACCCCTACACACAGGCAGCAACCCCTACACACAGGCAGCAACCCCTACACACAGGCAGCAACACACACATATCCTTAAAAAATGCTGGCCCAAAACCCAAAAAAAAACACAGTAATGCATCCTAGAAAACACTTACCTTCGTACAGAGCGCTCGCTACTTCCGTTCGGGAACACGTGGGCCCCTCAAACAGCCTTATATACACTGCGCACGCGTCGAAGTCCGCCTGCGTCCTCCGCGTCGCCCGCCCATGACGTTCCTCATGACGAGTATTCCCCGCCCCGCTTCCCCTCGTTGCATTGTTGGTGAATTAATTCATGAATATGGCGGACACATTCTCAGCCAGTAGCGCGGAGGAAAGCCAAGAAGCCAACACATCTGCATCCAGCAGCAGATATAAGGCCACCAATATGGCCTTTGAAGAGATGGTGGAGATGGTGGACATCCTCCAAAGGGAAGATTACGACGGGGAAAATGGCCCGTACCCTCGACCCAACTTGCGCAAGGACAAGATTCTCACTACAATCGTCAGCACCCTGGAGCAGAAATTCGGCGTACGAAGGGGCAAGGATCAACTGCGCAAACGATGGTCCGACATCAAATCCAGGGAGCACGATCAATACAGGAGAATTCGAAAAGCCATCAAAAAAAGTAAGTCAAGCACGTGCGCTACTATGGTTATACTTGATATGTCTAATCTTGCGCAGATGTAATTACCATTCGTCCGTGAAACTTGCGCAGATGTAATTACCATTCGTCCGTGAAACTTGCGCAGATGTAATTACCATTCGTCCGTGAAACTTGCGCAGATGTTATTACCATTCGTCCGTGAAACTTGCGCAGATGTTATTACCATTCGTACCTGAAACTTGCGCAGATGTAATTACCATTCGTCCGTGAAACTTGCGCAGATGTTATTACCATTCGTCCGTGAAACTTGCGCAGATGTTATTACCATTCGTCCGTGAAACTTGCGCAGATGTTATTACCATTCGTCCGTGAAACTTGCGCAGATGTTATTACCATTCGTACCTGAAACTTGCGCAGATGTAATTACCATTCGTCCGTGAAACTTGCGCAGATGTTATTACCATTCGTCCGTGAAACTTGCGCAGATGTTATTAACATTCGTACCTGAAACTTGCGCAGATGTTATTACCATTCGTACCTGAAACTTGCGCATATTTGATGAAAGTTCCGTTTGTCTTCATAACGTTTATTGAGTTTACCTGGCTTTGGGTTGTTGGAGTTGTAAGGTTGTTTATTATTGTCACTATCTATACAATTACTGCTGTAGTAAGGGTTTTAGGGGTAACTTACACAGGGACTCCAGAGGCTGTTTTGGGGGGGGGGGATAAATATGTTAAGCAGGGTCTCATGCTCACAATTCCCAAAAAATGCTCATCATCTCTAAATACTGTAGGTGGTGACTTTTCAAAGAAGTACACTCACCTGTCCCTTGGATGGTGCAGCTACAATCTCTGATCTTGCAATCATGAAATTAATGTTTGCGGCTTCACTTCCCGGGTCACTATTGGGCATGCGCCAGTTGCGCAATGCAATAGGACTGGTCCGCGCAAGCTCGGGGACCCCTGTGTGTCCCAGCAGACAGCACGGTGGGACGGGATGTGGCGTATACTTCTGTGGGAGTCTAGGGCCGGATGTGTGTGCAAATACCTGCCTTACACAGGTATCTGCAACCCATCCCCCCTAAAACGTTCAAAATAAGACACCACAGGGGTGCAGGGATCCAATGAGCGGAAGTTCAAATTTAGGGTTGAAGGGCGCTTTAAGTATTGGAGTTTCATTAGATAGACATTTCAATTCTGTCTTCAAGTAGGATCTTCTAACAAACTGCTAATAATTGGCAAGACTTTTAAACAATGTTTACTAATCCTATTTTGGCACTCAAATATCAGTGTGATTCAAAAGTGTACCTTTTTGTGTTCCATTACCATAGGGGGCAAAAGACTCAGACGTCAGTCCGAACCTACGAGGACCTCCCGGCCTCACCAGACTAATTGGGCAGTTAGCCCAAGCCCACGCGTGGATGTGGCGGAACAGGTCGTTGAAGTCGATCAAATCTGCACCCCACCAAGTGAGTGTCTCAGAACACAGATTGAGCTAATAAATTAAGGTCTGCATGTTTTTGACACTTTTTTTCTTGTGTTTTCTCTACCCAACTTTTAGGTGATGCTGATCTGTTTGTGGAACGACAAGCTGCGGAGCCATTTACCACTGACAGTGCCCACAGGCTTATTGGGCAGATCATGGCCTGGAATCTGCAGCTGGAAAACATGCAGAAGGAGATGGCCACCATGCAGCAGGGAATGAAGGACATGATTGATGTTTTGGGGAGAATCTAAAGACCCCTTTTACATTTCTTAACATCAATCATGTCCTTCATTCCCCTTTTGAAGCGCTGTTTAACTAATTTTAGAGGCCAAATTTTAAATATGCACACGGTATGTCAACATGTGCTATGTGCCATCAGGGGATCTCAATGGACGCATTTTGTGTTTGCAACCCCTAATGCTAGTAGGTGAGAGGGAAGGGGTTTCACACACAAAACACGTCCATTGATTCCCCATGATGGAACATAGCACATGTTGACATTACCCATTTTCCAGTTAAATTAGTGTGCATATTCAAAATTTGGCTTCTTCTGTTCATGGGTTACCTGTTGAACTTTGTAAGTTCTGGACTTTTACATTGTGTAAATAATTTCAAATGCTAAGCCAAAATTTTTAAACAATTTTAAACATGTTTTTATGTTTGTTTTAAAAAATCAATCCCAAAAAAAAAAAACAATATGTTGTGAGAAAAACACCAAAAAAATGTCAAAAAGATAACATAAAAAAAAAAAAAAAAAAATTCATGTTCAAAAAAAAAAAAAAAACAAAAAAAAAAAAAACCAAAAATACCAAAACAACCAAAAAAAAAAAAAAAAAAAAAAAAAAAAAAAAAAGTTTTGGATGTGCACTATAATAAAAAAAATAATGTTTGCACAAATTCAAAAATGTGTGGCTTCTTCTTTTTAAATACTACCAGTTTGACAAAAACATGTTGTGGTTCATTGACAAAGGGGCTTATTTACTAAACGCTAAACAAGTTTGCCACTATTAAGATGTGCACTAGGACAACATATAAAACAGGCCAAATTAAAAGCCAAACAATACGAAACGACCAATATTTCAAACATAAATAACTGTATTTATTCATTGTAAATGAAAAAGATGGTTTAAGGGTCTGCTGCCATTTCAATGGCCCCCCTACCATTAAAATACTGTAAATAAAGGTCCCGCACTTGCTGGGCTGATTGTGTTGCGGAACCAAGAGGGCGATTATCCAGCCCTGTCATGTTGCCTTCCACTCCGGCCTCAGGGCCAATTGGTAAGGAGTATGTTCCTGAATGTTTCCGTAAATAATTGTGCATGACACAGCATGCAAGAATAATAGTATTGAGTTTGTACTCTGCCAGATGTAGCGATGTAAGGAGCAATCTGAAACGGTTGGCCATAATACCAAAGGCATTTTCCACCACCCTTCTTGCTCTGGCCAACCGATAATTAAAAATCCTCCTCTCAGGGGTGAGGGATCGTTGGGGAAATGGCCTCATCAGATGGTCACCCAGACCGAACGCCTCGTCGGCAATGAAGACGAACGGGAGTCCCTCCACATTATCTTCATCTGGTGGCAGCTCCAGCCCACCAGTTTGGAGACGATGACCGAACTCCGTGTGGTTGAAGACTCCTCCGTCCGACATCCGGCCGTTTTTCCCCACATCCACATACAGAAATTCATAGTGTGCCGACACCACCGCCATCAACACGATACTATGGAACCCCTTATAATTCCAATAGTATGACCCCGAATGGGGTGGGGGCACAATTCGCACGTGTTTGCCGTCAATCGCCCCTCCGCAGTTGGGAAAGTCCCAACGGGCAGCAAACTGGGAAGCCACAGTCTGCCATTCCTGTGGCGTGGAGGGACACTGTGAAGTCAAACAGAAAGATACAATTGAAATTATAAACCAGCCAAAACACCAAACTAAATGCAACAAATTAAAAAACAATTTGGAAGAACATATGTATTTATTTTGTAAATCCTTGAAATAAAGCCAAAAGATTAAGGATAAAAGGGACAAATCTCTGATTGATGACCCCTCTGATGGACCAGAGAAGATAATAATGGGGATGTGGGTGGGGAGTAAATAATGGTAAGGTCACACAATACACATGCAATTAATTAAAGGTGTGTGTGGGGGGGTGGGGATAATTACAAGCTGACCAAAACCACATGATATTAATTATCAGGGGGTGTTGGGGGGGGAGGGGGGGGGGGGGGGGGGGTGGGGATAATTACAAGCTGACCAAAAACACATGATATTAATTATCAGGGGGTGTGGGGGGGGGTGGGGATAATTACAAGCTGACCAAAAACACATGATATTAATTATCAGGGGGTGTGGGGGGGGGTGGGGATAATTACAAGCTGACCAAAAACACATGATATTAATTATCAGGGGGTGGGGGGGGGGGTGGGGATAATTACAAGCTGACCAAAAACACATGATATTAATTATCAGGGGGTGTGGGGGGGGTGGGGATAATTACAAGCTGACCAAAAACACATGATATTAATTATCAGGGGGTGTGGGGGGGGTGGGGATAATTACAAGCTGACCAAAAACACATGATATTAATTATCAGGGGGTGTGGGGGGGGTGGGGATAATTACAAGCTGACCAAAAACACATGATATTAATTATCAGGGGGTGTGGGGGGGTGGGGGGGGTGTGTGGGGGGGGGTGGGGATAATTACAAGCTGACCAAAAACACATGCAATCAATTTAAAAATGAGGGTCAAGGGGGGTGAAAGGGGGGGTGAGTAAAGCTGTACAATGGAGCTGGTAATATACATTTTTAACCAAAGAAAGTGACTAGGCTAGGGGTGTTTAGGGGGCCAAGCTTCCATGCTGGGGAGGTTGGTGCAAGCAAATATGCATGTGACCCACTAAATAATACATTCTTAAAACTATTTCGATAAGTCAAACATAAAATACTAGACAAAAAAACAAAATCCAAAAAAAAAAAGGAATAGGCGACATTCATAGAATAGTCCTATCATGGTAATTAGCTAATGATGACATTGATGCACTACATTAACAAACATACAAGACATAGGTAATTTTAAAAGAGAAGACTTACCTTAATGTATTCCTCCTGCAGGACGTGGATAATGGCAGAACAGGTCTCTGGAATAATGAGCCCCAGAGCCTGGGGGGAGATGCCTGTCGTGAACTTGAGGTCCTGCAAGCTTCTCCCCGTCGCCAAGTAACGCAACGTGGCGACTAGCCTCTGCTCCGCACTGATGGCTTGCCGCATGCAGGTATTCTGCCTGCTAATATAAGGGGACAGCGAAGCCAACAGACGGTGAAAAATGGGGTCCGTCATCCGGAGATAATTCCTGAAATCATCAGGATTATTCTCACGGATCTCACGGAGCAAAGGCATATGCGAGAATTGGTCACGCTGGCGCAACCAATTCTTGGTCCATGAACTCCTCCTCACCCTGTTCATGGACCGGGCTCGTGCCAAGGTGTTAACCGCAACACCGAGCCCCTGCACAGCACGAACTCGTTCCCGAGTACGTCCACACTCCATGGCTTCAAAACGGTCGGCTGATCAAACAAACAACTTAACAGAACGCACTGAAGAACAGCAAGGCCTATGAAGAACGACCTGAAAAACAGGAACGAGCGGACCAGAACGGCCTGAGAACAGGTAGGAACTGATCCACACGCACTGAAAGCCAGATACAAACCTCACAAGCACAAACTGAACGGCAGAAGCGAACGAATTAAGCAGAAGTCTGAGAAGCGCGAATCGTCTCTAACCAAACGTCAACTAACACGCGATATACACGAGATTAGCTGACGGGGCCCAAAGGGTGTCGTTTGGGATCTCGAGCTTCCTTTTTCTAGTCCCGTCGTACGTGCGTACGTCATCGCGTGAACCGCCGGACTTTTTGCGTGATCGTGTGTGGTCAAGTCCGTTCGCTTTTTAGTCCGGCGTACCTAGCGGGAAAGTCCAGCGGATTGTTCGCTGGACTTAGGTCCGCCGGCAAAAGTCCGTACGTGTGTACGCGGCATAAGATGTACTCCTGATACACGTAGACCTGTTACCCTGCATATCCTATCTAGACTTTGTTTAGTCACCTCATCTGTGTGCATTTCACAATATGAAGCACTGCTTTTTCATACTGCTTTTGTTTTAATGTTCTTTGCAGCTCTTCGCATTTGTGAAATGTTACCCAGTAATAAATATACTCCTTCAGGTTTGCAGTGGTCAGATGTTTCAGTTCTACATGATATGGTGCGAATTTATATTAGGTTTTTAAAAAACTGATCAAGCCGCTAGGGGTCATTGGCTGAATCTATATGCTTGTGGTGACTCTGTTTTTTGCCCTTCTATAGTTTTGCGTAGATACCTTTCAGTTCGACCAATTTGCGATGGCCAATTTTTTATTCATCTTGACGCATCTCCGGTGACAAAATTCCAATTTGCTGCGGTTTTCAAGCGATGTTTGTTTCAGCTCGGTTTGTCTCATCTAAAATTTTCCTCTCATTCTTTTCGTATAGGAGCCGCCACTGAAGCAGCTAGATTGGGTCTGAGCGATACTATCATTAAACAACTGGGTAGATGGGATTCTCATAGGTTTAATTTGTATGTTCGTCCTAATCTATCTCTTTAATTTTAGGTTCCAGGTCTTATATTTGGATAATTGGGCATTCCTACATCTATTGGGCTCATAAAAGGGCTTCCTTACGGTGCTATGGTTCCAACTTATCTTTACCTCCTGATCATTTTCATATCTGTTGGAAAGGTTTTCGTGGGCTCATCTGGACTGATCTGTTATCTCACTTATCTTCTTTATTCCATTCCTGGCCTCATCCTTCTATTCTAATTTTTCATTTAGGTGGTAATGACATCGGTAAAAGAAAGACTTTAGATTTATTGTTCTCCATTAAACGGGATTTACGCCTCTTAAAATTTTATCTTCCAAATGCATGTATTATTTTTTCTGAGATGGTTTCTCGTTTAGATTGGTGGGGTTCGCCTGAAGGCAAATCTCTTGAAAAAATTAGACGGAGAGTGAATCATTCTATTGCAAAGTTCATGCCATCGATCGGGGGTTTCTCTTTCCGTCATGTTGACTTGGAAGGAGGCTTTCCTGGTCTTTATCGGTCGGATGGGATTCATCTATCGGATATTGGTCTGGACATTTTTAATTTGAATCTTCAGACTATGATTGAACAGGCCGCGGTGCTGGGGTAGCCTCACTTATTTACAATAAGTGCGGCTTGTGGGGACTTGTTTGTTTGAAATTTATTAATTAAAGCTCGAGTTCTATGACTGAGCTAATGTTAGAGTTGGATTTTAAATAAAAGATTATT
The DNA here is from genome assembly GCA_028564925.1 of Lithobates sylvaticus. NCBI lineage: Eukaryota > Metazoa > Chordata > Amphibia > Anura > Ranidae > Lithobates > Lithobates sylvaticus. The sequence continues at coordinate 92,788,904 of CM053028.1, forward strand.
ATACGTTCATGAGTATTGTCAATAAAGTTAATTAATTTAATACCAATAAAGGTGCCGCGGCCATTTAAATACCAAATTCAGTGTGGTGTATTATTATTAATATTATAATTATTATAATTATTATTTTAAATTCGAGTGTGCGTCCTACAATCCCATGTTAAGTGGGCTCAATCAAGAGCCCGCCGCATGGGATTGTGGCCGCCACGTTTGTTAATAAAGATGGCTTTGTAGTTTTAAATAAAAAAAAATAAAAAAATGAGCGGGCTTTGCACGTGTTTCCAGGCGGGAAACACGTTTTTTCAAATTCTGGGGGGCTATATATAGGCCCCCTGAGGTACAGGGTCCGATCACATTGTCCTGGATCGGCTTGGCTGAGCTTCCCCTCCCTCCCACCCTTTTTTGTCGCAGGCATCATTATGTGGTTTGTCACCCTTGAATCAAGGGGGGACTTGTTTGTTTGAAATTTATTAATTAAAGCTCGAGTTCTATGACTGAGCTAATGTTAGAGTTGGATTTTAAATAAAAGATTATTATACGTTCATGAGTATTGTCAATAAAGTTAATTAATTTAATACCAATAAAGGTGCCGCGGCCATTTAAATACCAAATTCAGTGTGGTGTATTATTATTAATATTATAATTATTATAATTATTATTTTAAATTCGAGTGTGCGTCCTACAATCCCATGCCTCATGAAGTTTTGGATATAACACTTATAGCATTTTGTGGACTATACTATTTTGAGAACGCTCTCTCTCTCTCTCTTTTTTTTGGATATCGCTTCTAAATGTTTATAAAAAAAAAAATCACATTGTAATATTGTTACATTGTTTTGGCAATATTGGTTGACTCTTTTGGTTTGGACACTATCATCACAGCAGTCTTTGGACTATAAAATATAGGAGTTTTTACTGCCCGATATTAAGTGTTTAATCATAAACACAATTTTTGTCAAATTTTTTTGGCACAACATTGATAATACATTGTTATATTACTATCCATAATATTTTTGGTTGTGCATTTTCCCCCTTTCTTTACATATTTTTTTTTACACATTGTCCATGGGAGGCCGGCCTGGTGGGGCACAATTGAAATCTGTTGATGTTTATTAATTCCACATGCCGATCTTTAGTATAATAGGTAATCACCACTATTTACAATAAACTACTGGAGGTAAAATAAAAAAGTGTCAGTTAAAGGCCTGCCGCTAAGCACTGTTATGTGTTCCCACAACACAAAAAAAAAGTGCACCTAGTCCAGCGGACAAACCGCCGGACTTTCCAGCGGAGGTCCGCCGGACTTTCCGACCATGTGGACTTGCCCACACACGCTCGGACTTTTCGAGTTTTGGCCAAAGTCCGCTGGACTTTTGAAATGAACGTACTTGCCCACACACGGAGCAAAGTCCGTTCATTTAGAACGTAACTCCAGGTAGACGGGACTAGCGAAGGCAGTCAATGCCACCGCCTCACTAGCCCCATCACCTGGTATGGATTTAAAGGGGAATCCCTACGCCGAAAAAATGGCGTGGGGGTCCCCCCCAAATCCATATCAGACCCTTATCCGAGCACGCAGCCCGGCCGGTCAGGAAAGGGGGTGGGGACGAGCGAGCGCCCCCCCTCCTGAGCCGTACCAGGCCACGTGCTGTCAACATGGGGGGTGCCCTGGGGAAAGGGGGGCCCTGCGGCCCCCCCACCCCAAAGCACATTGTCCCCATGTTGATGAGGCCTCTTCCCAGCATCCTCCAGGACTGTGACATCATATGGAGCGGGGTCACCATGTGACATGAGCATGTGACCCGCCCCTTGTCCCTATATAAGTCACATCACAGCGTCATGAGAGAGCGTCGTGTCAACATCGGATGAAGAAAGAAGAACAAGAAGCAGAAGGCGACGGCGGCGCCGGCGACGACAGCGACGGCAACAGAAGCCCCGTCACCGGTAAGAAGAACAGAAGAGACCCCCGAAGTCGGAACAAGACCCCCAGACGACGGCGGCGGCGACGAAGAAGAAAGCCGGGCTCCTCCACTAGTGAAAGAGCTAGGTAAAAGAGCAGAAGATAGTGAAGGAGTCCGGTTATAAGACCCTCCAAGACGGAAGAAGACCCCCGGAGCTGTGCAATAAAATATTTAAAAAAATTGGGTCGTTTTTTTTTATTTACACATTTTTCCTTAGGTGAATGGGTAGGGGTTCATCAAACCCCATACTCATTCACATAGGGTGGGGGGCCGGTATCTGGGGGCCTTCTTATTAAAGAGGGCTCCCGGATTCCGATAAGCCCCCCGCCCGCAGACCCCGACAACCAACGGCCAGGGTTGTCGGAAAGAGGCCCTTGTCCTCATCAACATGGGGACCAAGTGCTTTGGGGTGGGGGGGCTGCAGGGCCCCCCTTTCCCCAGGGCACCCCTCATGTTGAGGGCACGCGGCCTGGTACGGCTCAGGAGGGGGGGGGGTGCTCGCTCGTCCCCACCCCCTTTCCTGACCTGCCGGGCTGCGTGCTCGGATAAGGGTCTGATATGGATTTGGGGGGAACCCCCATGCCGTTTTTTCGGCGTAGGGATTCCCCTTTAAATCCATACCACGTGACGGGGCTAGCGTGCGGCATTCACTGCCTTCGCTAGTCCCGTCTACCTGGAGTCACATTCTAAATAGACGGACTTTCCTCTGTGTGTGAGGAAAATCCGTTCATTTCAAAAGTCCCGCGGACTAGCACACAGACGGCGGGATTGTCCGCCGGACTGCCGAGTCCAGCGGACAATTTTAAGTCTGAACTTAAAACTTAGTCCGCCGGACTTTTGGGAGGAAAAATCCCGCGGGAAAGTCCGCTCGCGCCCTTACTGATCAATAACTTATCAATAATGGTGGAATCCTCTAATGTATGGAAATCTAAAAAAAAATAGGCTTCAATATTACAACAATACCGGTCTCTGATACGCAACTGATAATAAGACATACTGTATAAAATGAAACTTAGCAGGGATGGTGGAAACCCCTCCTAAAAATATTGGGAGACGCCTGCCTTTGCACACACACATGAAGGTAAATGGCATCCCAGTCTTAGTCCGTAGGGTTCAATATTGAGTTGGCCCACCCTTTGCAGCTATAACAGCTTCAACTCTTCTGGGAAGGCTGTCCACAAGATTTAGGAGTGTGTCTATGGGAATGTTTGATCATTCTTCCAGAAGCGCATTTGGGAGGTCAGGCACTGATGTTGGACAAGAAGGCCTGGCTCATTCATCCCAAAGGTGTTCTATAGGGTTGAGGTCAGGACTGTGCAGGCCAGTCTAGTTCCTCCACCCAAACTCGCTTATCCATGTCTTTATGGACCTGGCAAGAGAACTTGTTATGCAGTGCCCGCCATGGATTCTTGGAATGTAGTAGTTGTAGTCCTTAAAGGGGCACAGTGCAATGCAAACAAAGGGAGGCTGATGGAGCTGTGAACTTCACTACCCAATATTCCCTGCACAACAAGGGAGAGATAGAACTTTTTCCTGGGCAATTCTGGAGAGATCTGGGTATTTTGATGCAGGAAGCCAAGCCAAAAAGACATACAGAGCTGTGGCCTTTGCTGTAACTGTGCAGAGATCAGGGGCCATAGGAGTCTTTGCCAAGGGGGACTGAGAGAGTGCAGACCTAACAGTGGGGTGTCTATACCCACACTAGAGACCAAAGGACTGAGACACTGAGAGTTGTCCTGCTGTGCTGGGATCCAAAGCTGGAGGGATAAATTGCCATGTGTGCCTACAGTCAGGAAGAGCCAATTAGGACCTGACCGGAAGGACCTGATCATGAGGACTGAGACTTCTGGGACAACAGACCACCAAGTGATCTTGACCAGTTTTTCTGTATACCAGAAGGGGCCAGCTGAACCATCTGTGCTTATTACAACACTGACACAGTTAATGCAATGGAGATTGCTCCTAGTTTAGCAGCCCACCATTCCTTCCACATTCTTAAAAGGACAACTGCACATGCACACCTTACAGAATGGCCCCAACGATAGCTGGCTATTATTGACAGTCATATATAATAAAAAAAAACACGTGCTATTCAAAAATATGAAAATATATAAATAATCAGAAAAGCAGCTATCACTACAAAATGTGCACTCATCACACTACAACAGACAAATGATTACTGATTGTAATATTTTTTTTTATATTGACAATCAGGTGCTAGGTACTTGTAGTCACCTCCAGGGGTACCCTTTTGTCAGGAATAGATTCACCCACCCGCTATTGGGCTGTATAGATGGTGTGCACACAAAGGGGGGGGGGGGGGGTAGTTGATGCTGATTTTTTTAACCCTGTTTGCACCAGTTATAAATTGGTTTAATATCACTATAGTTCAATTTATTGCCATCTTATGGGTGAGTGTTCACATTATCTAAAACAGCATGCATTGTTTAATTGTATTGTCATAATACATCCTTTCAGTCCACCATCTAGTTGCTTATGTACAATTTTCTGTGCATTAATATAGAGTGGTAGCATACTAACTTTTAAGTTATAGAGGTGTGTCAGTGGGGTCTAAGCAGCCTAAAGAGTCATGGCAGAACAGAGAACCCATCATATCCAGTGGCTGCTTCAGGAGTAAGTGCTACACTTTCAATGAGGATACTAGTTCTGGTAGCCTGCGAGGCCGCAAGGAATCCCCTAATTTGCATGAATTTCCTCTTACGTCCTGTTTTGGCTATGGGTCAGATGTAAAAAAAGAAAAAAAACTGACAGGGGCTATAACCCTCCCTTACTCTAGCCCAAAAAAGTTTTGCCTACAGTTCTACTTTAACCGCTTCCCGACCAGCGCACGCTGATATACGTCAGCAGAATGGCACTGGTGGGCAAAAGGGCGTACAGGTACGTCCCCTTTAAGAAGCAGCGCTGTGCACGCCCGCCGCGTTCTCCGTGACTGTGACCGCGGGTCCTGCGGACTCGATGTCCGCCTTGTGCCCGCGATCATGTCACGGAGAGGTAGAACGGGGAGATACTTTTGTAAACAAAGCATTTCCCCATTCTGCCTAGTGACAGGATAGAGAGCAGCGATCGATGTCATGTGTGTTGTAGCCCCCCCCCCCACAGTTAGAATCACTCCCTAGGACGCACTTAACTCCTTGATCGCCCCTAGTGGTTAACCCCTTCACTGCCAGTGTCATTTACACAGTAATCAATGCATTTTTTTTTTAGCACTGATCGCTGTATAAATGACAATGGTCCCCAATGGTCCCAAAATAGTGGTCGCAGTCCCGATAAAAATCGCAGATCGCCGCCATTACTAAAAAAAAAAAATAATAATAAAAATGCCATATAACTATCCACTATTTTATAGACGCTATAACTTTTGTGCAAACCAATCAATATACGCTTATTGCGATTTTTTTTTCTCCCAAAAATATGTAGAAGAATACATATCGGCCTAAACTGAGGAAAAAAATCTTTTTTTATATATTTTTGGGGGATATTTATTATAGCAAAAAGTAAAAAAATTATGTTTTTTTTTTCTAAATTGTCGCTCTTTTTTTGTTTATAGCACACAAAATAGCAACCAATCGGAATTCAGCATTAATTTGCTCACCAATAAAAAATATTATCTGATGACTTGCTCCATATTACTACTCACTGCCCTGCGTGTTAAGTCAGCCTAATAATAAATGGGTCAGGCAGTTTTATAACACAATGCAGAATCTGTCCAAGCAATGAACAAACTTAAGCCAATGTACTTTGATCTTACGGCCATGTGTGCGGGAGAAAGGAAAACTTTTTTTTCCATGAAGTGTGTACATCTTAAAACAACGAAGACCCAAGGCAAAAAAAGGCTTTGAGGAGGAGAATGTAGAACAAAAGCTCGTTGTGAGCTGTGTACAAGATTTGGTGAGAGTTTGTATTCTGCCCTTTTTTTTTCTGTGGGAGTTACTTCCTGTTGTTGACTAGAGTTCTTTATTTAGAACCACCTAGTTGCAGAGCGACGGTTTGCTTGCAGAATGCGTGTCATTATAACTTTTAAAAGGCCATTCAGAAGTATGCTTCAATGCTTTTCACAGCTTTATAGCACTAGGCCTCCTTCCAACGCCTTGTAATTTAATTACATAAGACAGAAAAAAGGAGCAAGTGCATATATCTGTATTTGATTATTGTATTTTGAAGTTAAAAAAGATTAAAAAAATACAGTAGCATGAGGTACTTTTTTTTTTTTTTTTGGTACTAAAAGTTGAAATACACAAGGGGAATATACCCAAAACCTTTACCAAATGTAGCAAAAGTTTGTCTGTTTTTTATTGGTATGGGCATCCCGATGGAGTTTACATACCCTGGCAGAATTTATGATTTCTTGGCTATTTTTCAGAGAATATAAATGATAACACAAAAACATTTCTCTCACTCATGGTTAGTGTTTGGCTGAAGCCATTTATTATCAATCAACTGTGTTTACTTTTTTTTTAATTATAATGACATCCAGTGCCGTCTTTATTGCAGGGCAAACGGGGCATCTGCCCAGGGCCCTGCCATTGTTGGGGGCCCAAAGCAACTGCCTCTGGAGCCCGTGCTGCCCGCTTGCTTTTTTTAAGTTCCTCCACCTCAATGATCCGGCTCTGGCTGCAGAGCTGCTTGCTACTGTCACTTGTAAATACACAAGCGATGCTTGTGTATTTACAAGTGACAGTGCTCTCCTCCCGGCGGCCGTTTAGAATGCTCTCCACTCTGCAAAACAACTCGTCTATCTATCTCTATACGAGAGCAGAGAGAGAGCAGAGGGGGGAGGGGGCAGGGGATGTACACAGGCAGAAGCTGCTCCACCGACATGCAGTAAGTTACAACTTCTCTTCTGCAGCCCCACTCTGATGTTATGTAGGTGGTCATAATGCTCAGTATTGGATGCTAGAGGAATGCTGTGTATTGATGGGTGGTGAGCTCCAAACTGGAATCTTGGGGGAGGAAAGCTCTGTACTTGGGAGGGGGGGGGGACTTGAATGTACACAGATCACCCCTCAATCCTGCACTCCATACACAGATCACCCCTAAACCCTGCACTCCATACACAGATCACCGCTCAATTCTGCACTCCGTACACAGATCACCCCTAAACCCTGCACTCCGTACACAGATCACCCCTCAATCCTGCACTCCGTACACAGCTCACCCCTCAATCCTAGGTGTTTGGAATGCTCAGTATTGGAAGGGGTACGAGGGGGGATTGATGCCAGAGGAATGCTTTGTATTGATGGGGGGTGAGCTCCAAACTGGAATCTGGGTGGAGGAAAGTTCTGTACTTGGGAGGGGGGACTTGAATGTACACAGATCACCCCTCAATCCTGCACTCCGTACACAGCTCACCCGTAAACCCTGCACTCTGTACACAGCTCACCCCTCAATCCTGCACTCTGTACACAGCTCACCCCTAAACCCTGCACTCTGTACACAGCTCACCCCTAAACCCCCGCGATGTGTACACAGCTCACCCCTAAACCCTGCACTCTCTACACAGCTCACCCCTAAACCCTGCACTCTGTACATAGCTCACCCCTCCACACTGCTATATGGCAGGCGGCATGACTTGTCATTTATTTCTGGCAGCCTGTCCTCAGGGATACTGCTCCTATTGGGCTTTGTTCCTAGCTGAACTCAGTTAACCTTCATAGCTGTGTCTGCTTTGCTCTGCTCATTGCTAATAACAAGTTCTAGGAGTTTTCTGTCTATTGGCGGGTCCCCTCACCTCCCCAGTCCATGGTGTGAAGGCAGTGAGAAGATGATGTGCTGAAACCTTCAGAAACCAATCAGTGAGCCGAATTGATGTGCTGTGACCTCTAGCAACCAATAAGTAAGTGGTAATGATGCACAGTAACCTCTAGCAACCAATAAGTAAGTGGTAATGATGCACAGTAACCTCTAGCAACCAATCACTGAGCGGTAATAATGTGTAGTAACAACTTGCAACCAATCAGTGAGCGGTAAGCATGTAACCTCTAGCAACCAGTGAGCGAACCAGTCCACCCTTGAAAAAAAAATTATATAAAGGGTGGACACCAGCAAGTTAAAATAGTTTTCTATGCAAGTAACCAGATGGACCAAAATAACCACCAAGTTAATCAATATATAATACAAAGAGGTTACAGCACAGTAATTAGTAATTGAGCATTCACGTGTCCATTTCTACTGCAGGTTAGTAACTATAAATGGAAGAATAAAGTTGCTATATTACTCGCTATAAGTGTATACTTACTGTGCTGTAACCCCTTTGTTTTATATATTGATTAACTTGGTGGTTATTTTGGGACTCACCTGGTTACTTGCATAGATAACTATTTGTACCTACTGGTGCTGTCCACCCTCTTAAACATTGCATTTTTTCCCCATTGTGGATGTGTATGGCTTGATTTTGGTCCAGAGCTGTTTTCACCTCCAGCTGGGTCTGCCCAGTATTGGTATTTTATGTCCACATTCCCAAGAGCAGCTATTTTTGGCAAATCTAGATCTAGAGTAAGAACTGCACAGAGATGGATCACTTTGTTATGGGAAGATTTCCTTTCGCTTTTTGTTGTGCCTTTAGGACAGGAAGTGGAGGGAAATCTTCCCAACAGAGACACAGCAATGAAAACCAGAAATAGGTTCTAATGCTTCACCCTTGAAAACATTTTGGACGTAGTCCCAATTTATCATATTGCCACAAAGGATAGTCCATTCTAATTCTGCACGAATGCACATATGGACATTCATATGAAAATCCTCAATACATTTGATGAAATTATGAATGTATTTCAAAGTGAAAATTTCATCTGCTTTTAACATTTGATTTTGGAATGAATAGACTTTCCCAGACAAATGTTTCCATCCTGTTCCTTCAAAATTTCTTGTGACTGCAGTAGAAAACAAACTTCGATTTGACCCCACCAAAGGTTCTTAAAGTGGAATTCCAGGCTATTAATACCTATGCGCAAACCTGCTTCCACCCTCCTTCTAACTCTTTAACTAACTACCCTGTAGAAGGAAGATGCTAATACTTACCTATTCTCAGAGTGCTCCAATGTGGTCACATGATCTCCCCAGCAGCCGGCTTCAGCGGAGAGGAGAGAGACAATGGATAGAATGCCTGGGCAGTGACATTACCCATAGGCTTAATATAGGGCATCCATTGTCTGCTCTCCCCCCTCTTTCCAGGAGCCACTGTTGAGAACTGATCATGTGACTGGACCGGAATGCCCTGAGAATAGGTAAGTATAGGCATCTTCCTTCGATGGTTAGAATAGGATTTAGAAGGGGGGTGGGAGTAGTTTTAAGTTTAGTTAATAATAGGCTGGAAATTTACAACAAAAAATGTCATACAAAATTCTACTTCTTCTGTATGGCCAGTCTTTTAATTAAAGCTAATCTCTTGCCATATTTTGTAAATTTCCATCGAAAATAAATTACGACTCTTGAGGTAGAACCATAGAAGAATGATGGCAGAAAGAAGACCAAGTGGTCCATCAAGTCTGCTCTTTTTTTATATATGATTTTTTTTTTTACTTTTTTTGTCTGAATGTAGCTCTGTTTGTCCCAAACATATTTTAATCCACTTACTGTTGACTGACACAGTAGTTCTGCTAGAAGCCAATTCCAATCATCAACCACTCTTTAGGTAAAATAATACTTTCTGCATTTGGGAAAACCATTACTTTGTGTCAGCCTGTACAATACAGTAAGAGCTGAATGTCCAGTGCTTAGACTTAAACCAGAAAATGTCTTGCATTCTCCTCACAGAATGCAAGGTGTTCTGCGAATTGAGGAGGTGCAGATGAATGCCAAAGTCTTCTCCCCTCCAATCACAGTACACCTTGCATTGTAAAAAAGGAATGGATGAGTTGCAGAGCACTATCACTGGTGTACTCCAGCCAAAAGTGTAAGTCTCAGAGGTCAGCAGTTTAAGACCCCATACTTACTCTGTACAGGTTTCCTTTAAAGACATGGAAGGGAAATTTTCATAAATGCATTCAACTATAGAGTACATCTTGAATAGTGATGTTCAACTTAAAAGAGCCCAAGGGCTACATTTGTGTCCACAAGTCAAGTAGAGAGCCTCATCTCTTATCAGCTCAAGACCTCCATAATCAACCAAGGTTTTTCGAAGCACCCAAGGCACATGCATAGCAGAAAAAGCCTGGGAAGTAAGATGAAAAAAGGCCATGAGTATTGTAATAAAACCAAAAAAGGACATTCATACGACAGGAATAACTCCTGTCCAGGAGAATCCATGTTTAAGGGCCATCTGGTGACCTGCATATTGCTGCCACATCCTCCTCATCACCCATTATCAGAAGCAGTAGATTTAAAATACAGTCCCATCATCATTATTAATCGGGGTAAAACAAGTCCTATAGCTGATGTCAGTAAGAGTAAAATACTGTAGATCCAATCGCTGGTGTCGGTGGAAGTAAAATAAGTCCCATCATTGGTGTCAGTGGGAGTAAATTAAGCCCCATCATTTGTGTCAGAGGGAATAAAAAAGTCCCATCATCGCTGTCAGTGGAAGTAAAATAAGGGCCATTGTTGCTGTTATTGGGAGTAAAGTATGTCTCACTATCGGTGTCGGTGGGAGTAAAATATGCCCCCTCTTTGTTATCAGTGGAAGTAACATAAACCACAGCTTTGATGTCAGTGGTAGTAAAAAAAATGCCCTGCTGTAGGTGTCAATGGGAGTAAAATAAGCCCCTTCATTGGATTTAACCACTTCAGCCCCGAGGCAGTGGGAGTCTGCCCATTCACCTCTATGGCAGAAAGCTTGGCCCAGTGGCCGCACATTCACTTCTATTGGCAGGTCATATCCTGGACCTGTCGTGGGATCTGTTTAAATATCTGTGAGCCCAACCTACAGCTGCATGCAACTATTTGGTATATAATGTGCGGCTCTTGGACCTTAGTAGTCTATAGTGGGAACATTGATTAAGGTAATGGCACTGATCTCTACTAGCTTCATGTAACATGTTCCTAGGTCTGCATTCTCTGACAGTCCTCCCAAGCATTGCATATATTGAACATTATGTGTGGCCCTTTGGTGATGTCAGGACCGCATTTGAGACCTCCTTTTATCTCATAAGTTGACAATCACTGAGCTAGACAGTTCCAAGATTTGAGGATTGCTTGCAATGGTCTGGCGAGTACTGGGTGGTGTAGGGATCATGCAGAGGACACTTAAGTGCTTTCAAGTAGAAGGTTATCACAAACAGATTTTTTGGCTAGGATCAAGTGTAGTATCTGTTTATTATCAGTTTTCAGGAATAGAACGCTGATTTCCTTTGCCAATTTGGAGAACCATTAAGTAATTCCTGATGTAATAAGGTGGGAAAGGAAGACCTTTTTCCTCCCAGGTAAATCCTGGCTTGTCCCTAGTTGAAGGCATAGCTCAGTTCTAATACCTTTCTGGTAGGGATGACACTGTTCAGGCCTGGCCAAGGACTGGGCTGAGAGAAGCCTGTGGCGTATCTGCCCCCAGAGTGGCAGTCCAGGGGTGCCAGAGGTTTTCACTATGGGGGAGCTAATTTTGAGTTTATTATGGCAACACAGTCACGACATTATTGTATTTTTTTTTTTAACACCTGCCTCCTGGGCTAGGCCTTTTGGCCGGGACTGGAGGATTTTTTATACCGGCCATAGGGTTTGCACTGACACAAAGTTCTTATGCCTTAACCTTTTTAGTGCTTGGTAGACTATGATTCGGCAGGTCTCCCAAAGAAGAGGGTCCATCTGGCTTCGGCTAGGTGGACTACGAATAGCCCCAGTCCTTGTCAGGATCCTTGCACACTGGAGGATCAGGGCTAGGACCCCCAGTATTTGGAGGAGGCCCACGTGTACACCCTGTGCGCTTTTTGCGTGCTCTCTTTTTTTTTGCACCTGGAGTTTGGTTTCGAGTGTGCACACTGCGCTGCAGAGCTTCAAAAAAGAAAAAGAGAAAAAAGAAAACTGGAATACCGACATGCAAAGGGTCCTTCACTCTTAATGAACTCTGGGAAGATGTCTTACAGTAAAACAGCTGCATTTTTTTGGCTAGCCTTAGACCTGTCTCTGATTTTAAAAGAAACAGCTGGCCCCTTTTCTGGTGTTGGGTACAGTGCTTAACAGGCCTGACCATGTAAGTATAATTGTGTTCAAAGAATAAAAATATCTGGACTGCATTAAAAAAAATTATCAGCAGGATGGTGTGATAGGTAAAAACTAAAACAAGTGATGAAGCTGCAGAAGAGTAGATATATTTGTTCATGTTAAGTCCATTATTATTAAATAATGTGTAAGTGTAAAACTTCCAGGTATGTATTACCTCTTATGCCCTGTACACACGGTCGGAAATAACTACCACAAAATCCGTCAGATTTTTTCCGACGGATTTTGTCCGACACTGGTGTTGCATACACACGGTCGGACAAACTTGTCGGAAAATCCGATCATTCTGAACGTGGTGACGTTCGTTGTGTACGACGGAACTACGTAGAGGCTATTAGCCAATAGGTTTGGTCTCCTAATTTGATCTGAGCATGCGTGGCACTTTGTCCGTCGGAATTCTCTACACATGATCGGAAAAAGTCCGATCGGATTTTGTTGTCGGAAAATTTGAGAGCAGCATCTCAAATTTTTTGATGGAAAAAGTCAGATGGAGCCCACACATGGTCTGATTTTCCGACAACATGGTCTGATCGGACATTTTCTGTCGGAATTTCCGACCGTGTGTACGGGGCATTACTGTACTCACCCCAACAATGTCTTCATAAGACTTTCTCCCCAGAAGGACGGAGCCATCTTTGTTCAGGCATAATCCAGGATCACTATCTACTTCCTGGACTGAATTGATGGCTCAGAGATAACGGAATCATGTAAATCCGGTTGCCTGTGCAGTTGGGTGTGTTCACATATGTCTGACACAGATTATCCCCTTTTGCAGTTTCCCACCTTGTGACTTGTTTCAAAGCTACCATTTTGAAAGCCTAATCACTGGAGGAAAAAAGACTGAGGAATTGCTCCCTACTACCTGCAGTAGACTAATTGTCTCAACTTTTTAATGATAGAAAGTACTTTATTTAATTATATTTTTGCTGTATATTGATTATATTTTTGCTGCATATTGTGACATATCAGGAATGTATTTTTAAGAACTAGTAAAGTTACAGTACAAAAAGGTTAACTTTACGGCATCTTACTAACAACTGCAGTTCTGCCCAGACATCAGTCAACATGACACCTGCCCTGAAAGTCTGAATCTGATTGGTGGCTTGATACACAATATAAGACCCTTGGGGGCCTATGAGTAAAAAAAATTCAACATGCAGGTCTCTTGAACACGAGACTTCATGTAGAATTTCCATATTGTCATATGATTATCTCCAATGATTGTCAGTGCCAACTAGTGGCCATAATGTTGTATTTTCCTGAAATTCCTCTCGCATTACGGCCACTATATGGAGCTAACGATCATAGGAGATAATCACATGACAAACAATACGACAATCATTCGTGATGCCTGTACAAATGCTTAAAATGTCCGCACAGCACATTTTTAGACCTAGACCCCTCAAGTGTTACATCATCCATATGAGGTACCCCTTTAAAGATAAATGACACTATTTGTACCTAATTTTAATTTAATTTTAAAGCTGATTAATAAGTTAAGTTAATATTCTGTATATTTTGCCTTTCCTAGTTCATCCCTCCCCCTTCTCTAATGTGCTATTTTTTTTTTTTAAATAAAACCTTTCCATTTTCATTACATACACCTCTGGGTCTCTGTGCTTTCCTATACAATCCTGGCAGATCATAGCTGGTGGAAGGTAATGCCCACATGTGATGAAGAGTCAGATCCTCCAAGACTAAAGGAGCTGAAATGCAAAAAATGGAAAGGGTGGGCCAGGAATAGGGATGAGCCGAACACCCCCCCGTTCGTCTCGCACCAGAACCCGCGAATGGACCTAAAGTCCGTGCAAGCTTTAGAACCCTATTAGTTATAATGGATGCGAATGTTCGAAATCAAAAGCTAATTTTAAAGGCTAATATGCATGTTATTGTCATAAAAAGTGTTTGGGGACCTGGCTCCTGCCCCAGGGGACATGTATCAATGCAAATTGATAATAATTAATAATTTAATAATGCTTAAATTGAAACAATAAAAGTGTAATATTCCTTTAAATTTCGTACCTGGGGGGTGTCTATAGTATGCCTGTGAAGGGGCGCATGTTTCCTGTACTTAGAACTGTCCCTGCAAAAAGTGTCATTTTTTTAAGAAAAAAAGCTATTTAAAATCACTCGCGGCTAATGTGAGTTGACGGCTCCCGTAACACAGAGAACAGTCATTCATTGAAAGTCATTGATAAAAAAAAAGTCATTGATAAAAATACAAAAATAAAAAAATGGCGTAAGGTCCCCCTCAAAATCCATACCAGACCCTTGAGGTCTGGGATGGATTTTAAGGGGAACCCCAGCCAAAAAAAATGGTGTGGGGTCCCCCTCAAAATCCATACCAGACCCTTATCCGAGCACGCAACCTGGCAGGCCGCAGGAAAAGAGGGGGGACGAGAGCGCCCCCCCCTCCCGCCTGAACCGTACCAGGCCACATGCCTTCAACATTGGGAGGATGCTTTGGGGGTCTGAGACCCCCAAAGCACCTTGTCCCCATGTTGATGAGGACAAGGGCCTCCTTCCCACAACCCTGGCCGGTGGTTGTGGGGGTCTGCGGGCGAGTGGCTTATCGGATTCTGGAAGCCCCCTTTAACAAGGGGACCCCCAGATCCCGCCCCCCCTGTGTGAAATGGTAAGGGGGTACAAAAGTACCCCTACCATTTCACCAAAAAAGTTTCAAAAATTGTAAAAATGACAGGAGACGGTCTTTGGCAATTCCTTTATTAAAATCTTCTTTCTTCATCCTTCGGTTTCTTCATCTTCTCCTTCCGTCATCTTCTTCCATCTTCTTCCATCTTCTTCTTCCTCCGATATGCTTCTTCTTGCGCTGGTCTTCTCGTCCTTCTTGTCCGGCATCTTCTTCCATGGCTTTGTTCTCGGGCCGCTCCTTGCAATGGGAGGCTCCCGATGTGTGAGGCTTCGCTCCGTCTGACATGTCTTTTATAACGGAGGGCACCTGGTGACCCCGCCCCCTCTAACGTCATGGGGAAAGCCATAGGGAATTCCCCATGACGTCCCCGTACGTCAGAGGGGGCGGGGTCACAAGGTGCCCTCCGTTATAAAAGACCTGTCAGACGCAGTGAAGCCTCACACAGCGGGAGCCTCCCATTGTGAGGAGCGGCCCAAGAAGAGACACCGACACCGACGCCATTTGAAGAAGATGCCGGACGAGAAGGACGAGAAGACCAGCGCAAGAAGAAGCGGATCGGAGGAAGAAGATGATGGAAGAAGAAGATGGAAGAAGATGCCGGAAGGAGACGATGAAGAAACCGAAGGATGAAGAAAGGAAGACCAGAAGAAAGAAGAAAGAAGATTTTAATAAAGGAATTGTCAAAAACCGTCTCCTGTAATTTTTACCATTTTTGACACTTTTTTGGGGAAATGGTAGGGGTACCCCCTTACCATTTCACACAGGGGGGGGCAGGATCTGGGGGTCCCCTTGTTAAAGGGGGCTTCCAGATTCCGATAAGCCCCCCCCCCGCAGACCTCCACAACCACCGGCCAGGGTTGTGGGGAAGAGGCCCTTGTCCTCATCAACATGGGGAGAAGGTGCTTTGGGGGTCTCAGACCCCCAAAGCATCCTCCCAATGTTTAGGGCATGTGGCCTGGTACGGTTCAGGCGGGAGGGGAGGCGCTCCCGTCCCCCCCTCTTTTCCTGCGGCCTGCCAGGTTGCATGCTCGGATAAGGGTCTGGTATGGATTTTGAGGGGGACCCCACGCCATTTTTTTTGGCTGGGGTTCCCCTTAAAATCCATCCCAGACCTCAAGGGTCTGGTATGGATTTTGAGGGGGACCCTACGCCATTTTTTTTGGCTGGGGTCCCCCTTAATATCCATCCCAGACCTGAAGGGCCTGGTTATTGAATTTGGGGGGACCCCCACGCTTTTTTTTTTGTTTTTTATCAATGAATGACAGTTCTCTGTGTTACGGGAGCCATCAATTCATTAGCCGCGAGTGCTTTTAAATAGCTTTTTTCCCTGCAAAAATGACACTTTTTGCAGGGACAGTTCTAAGCACAGGAAACCTGCCCCCCTTCACAGGCAACCTATAGACACCCCCCAGATGTGATACTGCAATGCTGTACTAACAGCGCACACACACAAATCCCCAGAAATAGAGCACATATTCTCAGCAGTCAGCAGCACACTGAGAAAAATTGCTTTTGAAGTGATTGTACGATAACCTGATCGTTAGTACACAGCTTTTAAAAGCCAAACTGTTCATCCGAAATTATCCAGCGGGACAAACAATTCCCTCGTATGATACCAGATTGTATGATTCTCGTTTACTCAGTACAGTATTCGTCTGAAAAAAATTGGAAGAGCAAGACCATGCATGCTCGGAAATGAAAGAATACAATACAACACATTACATCACTTCTGAAGTTGTATTCTGCCATACAAGAATTTTCGTAACCACCGGACATTCCGACCGTGTGTGGGGCTCCGGTGGACTTTTTCCTCCCAAAAGTCCGGCGGACTAAGTTTTAAGTTTATACTTAAAATTGTCCGCTGGACTCGGCAGTCCGGCGGACAATCCCGCCGTCTGTGTGCTAGTCCACAGGACTTTTGAAATGAACGGACTTGCCTCGCACACTGAGGAAAGTACGTTCATTTAGAACGTAACTCCAGGTAGACGGGACTAGCGAAGGCAGTGAATGCCGCCGCGCTAGCCCCGTCACCTGGTATGGATTTAAAGGGGAATCCCTACGCTGAATAAACGGCGTGGGGGTCCCCCCAAATCCATCTCAGACCCTTATCCGAGCACGCAGCCTGGCCAGTCAGGAAAGGGGGTGGGGACGAGCCAGCGCCCCCCCCCCCCCCTCCTGAGCCGTACCAGGCCGCGTGCCCTCAACATGGGGGGTTGAGGGCACGTGGCGGCCGCCGCCGCCTTCTGCTTCTTGTTCTTCTTTCTTCATCCGATGTTGACACGACGCTCTCTCTGGTGGTAATGGCAGAGACACGCTGTGATGTGACTTATACAGGGACAAGGGGCGGGTCACATGCTCATGTCACATGGTGACCCCGCCCCCATATGATGTCACAGTCCCGGAGGATGTTACTACCTGTATGGAATACTTGTGCATCCCCGTGCGGGCAAACATGACCCTTGCATGAGTGTTCATTTAAAAGGATAGTTTACCTTTACAAAAAAACTGCCTATGCAGGTAAGGGATGTTTGTAGATAAAAACAAACTGTGCAGCTCTGGCTAAAGATGAATAATACTCTTGTTATAGGTGTAGGCCATTTACTTACCTTATGAAGCCTGACTGGAATACTCCCAGGATGTTGCTAAGTACTCTCCGGACGTTGTTAAGTGAAGCCTAGTAATTACTGCTCACCTCCACCATCACAGGAGTGAGCTCTTTCTCTGATTTAGACTCTCTCACATACTCTTTCTCTCCCCTGATGCAGTAGCTCTGAGCTCAGCATTTGAGAGCTCACTTTCTGTGATGGTGAATGCATAGTTGCCAACATTGTAAAAAAAAAAGACACTTTTGGCTGTAGGCGAAGTCTTCTTATAATTAGGGGCGGGGCATGCGTTTGTGGGCGTGGCATAGAAACATAAAACGTGAATGCGAAGCGCGCCACTGCAAAAATGGGTGCGGTTTATGTGGAATAGTGGGTGTGGCTTAAATGGGCGTGGCTCAAATAAGTGTGGTTAGAGTCTGAGATGAATGAGGGATGGAGAGGGAAATGGGAAAAGGCGGGAGAGGGATGGAGGGACAGCAGCCCCAGATCCTACACAACAATAGAAATGTATATTCTAGAAAGTTTAACAAACAGCAGATAAAGATACTCCAAACACCTGGTGATAGCACTTCAATCATCCCGGCACCATGGTTGTTATGGTGTCAGGATGATTGAAGTGCATTATTTCTATTATTACATTGTAATAGGGCTGAAACAACTAATCGATTAATCAACAAATAATCGATTATGAAATTATTCGATTACTATTTTCATAATCGATTAATCGGACAGTAACATAATGGGGTTACATTTTTTTTTTGCCATTTATAGTACAAAAAGAGCAAATAATCGCTACTGTAGATATTACTTGCACTGTTTCACAGTAAAAAAGAAAAGAATCCCTTACAGTAGCGATTATTTGCTCTTTTTGTACTATAAAGGCCTCATTTTAGTTTTTTTACACCGATTATGTTACTAAACGTCTTAGGCCTGGTTTATTTAACATGGTTTCCTGTGGGAAAACTGTGCTTTTTTGGTTTAATAGACTTCAACGGAGAAGCTGAAGATTAGAATGTAATGCGTTTTTGCAGCAATTTGTCTTTTTTTAATCTGCCCAACAACAAATTGGCCAAAAAAAAGCAAAAAAAATAGCAAAAACGTGAATTGCAGCAAAAACACGTGCGCAAAAATCAAAGCGCACAGCAAGAAGCACTGCAGAAACAGATCAAAAGCAAACTGCATAGGTGTTTACCGAGCCTTATGCTGGCCACACGGATCAATTTTCAGACAAGAATATTCATGCGAAAAATCTTTTTAAATTCGCTGAATGAAAGAATTTTTTTGAAAATGCCACTTGCTTTTAACATTCTGTTTTAAAATGAATGTAATTTCTGAATGAAAACCACATACACTGTCTAAAAATTCCTTTGACCTTTGAAATTTTCTATTTCTAAATTTTCCTGTCACTGTGGTTGAAAACGATTGTCGATTTGACCTCACTAACAATTAGAAAATCGAACAAACGTTCTTAAAATTACATTTTTTTTGAAGGAAGACATTGTTTTTGTATGGCCAGCATATAGTATATTACAGTTCTGTTTGAAAATCTGCAAAACAGTCTAACTTTTTATTTTTTTTTAAATAAAAAAAATTGATCTCTGAGTCTTATGATATTTACCAGATTCAACCTCTAATAGTATATACTGGTATATCTCTTCTGTCTGTTATTCTTATGCCCCGTACACACGGTCGGAAAATCCGACCACAAAATCCATTAGATTTTTTCCGACGGATTTTGTCCGACACTGATGTTGCATACACACGGTCGGACAAAGTTGTTGGAAAATCCGATCATTCTGAACGTGGTGACGTTTGTTGCCTACGACGGGACTACGTAGAGGCTAGTAGCCAATAGCTTTTGTCTTGTAATGTGATCTGAGCATGCGTGGCACTTTGTCCGTCGGAATTCGCTACACACGATCGGAAAAAGTCCGATAGGACTTTGTTGTCGGAAAATTTGAGAGCAGGAGATAAAACTTTGTCAGAAAAAGTCAGATGGAGCCTGCACACGGTCGGAATTTCCGACAACATTGTCCGATAGGACATTTTCCGTCGGAAAATCCGACCGTGTTTACGGGGCATTAGAGTGGATTAGATATTTTGCTCCTTAACCATGTAGTTGGTTATTTATATTTACCACTGCATAGAGATATTTAAGAATAAATTGCCTTTTTTTTTAAACTTTACATATTAACTAAATTATACACCACACTTTCTTTAAGGTTATTAACCAATTAATTGATTAATCGAAACAATAATCGGACAACTAATCAATTATGAAAATAATCATTAGTTGCAGCCCTACATTGTAATATAGAATGAAATCATTCAACTCACCATAATGCCGAATCAGTGGGATCCCTGAGCGTGTCACCTGCCACTTCGCCTGCAGTCAGCAGAGTCCGTCCTTGCATCAGGTGTCCCCAGCAGAGTCCGTCCTTGCATCAGGTGCCCCCAGCAGAGTCCATCCTTGCATCAGGCGTCCCCAGCAGAGTCCGTCCTTGCATCAGGTGCCCCCAGCAGAGTCAGTCCTTACACCAGTGTTCCCAGCCTCAGTCCTTACGCACCAGTCTCAAGTCTTTTGCAGACTCTAACAGTTTTTTTTTTAGAGTGCCCTGTATTTGGCTCCATCCATCTTCCCATCAACTCTGACCATCTTCCCTGTCTCTGCTGAAGAAAAGCATCCCCACAACATGATGCTGCCACCACCATGTTTCACAATGGGAATGATGTCTTCAGGATAATGTGCAGTGTTAGTTTTCTACCACACATAGTGTTTTGCTTTTAGTCCAAAAAGTTCAATTTTGGTCTCATCTGACCAGAGCACCTTCTTCCACATGTTTGCTGTGTCCCCCTCATGGCTTCTCGCAAACTGAAAACGGGACTTCTTATGGCTTTTTAAAAAAAATGGATTTCTTCTTGCCACTCTTCCATAAAGGCCAGATTTGTGGAGTACATTGCTAATAGTTGCTCTCCTTGCCCAACCTGTCAGTTTAGGTGGACAGCCAAGTCTTGGTAGGTTTGCAGTTGTGCCATACTCTTTCCATTTTCGGATGATGGCTTGAACAGTGCCCCGTGAGGTGTTCAAAGCTTGTGATATTTTTTTATAACCCAACCCTGCTTTAAACTTCTCCACAACTTTATCCCTGACCTGTCTGGTGTGTTCCTTGACCTTCATGGTGCTGTTTGTTCACTAAGGTTCTCTAACAAACCTCTGAGCACTTCACAGAACAGCTGTATTTATACTGAGATTATATTACACACAGGTAGACTCTATTTACTAATTAGGTGACTTCTGACGGCAATTAGTTCCACTAGATTTAAGTTAGGGGTATCAGAGTAAAAGGGGCTGAATACAAATGCACGCCACACTTTTCAGATATTTATTTGTAAAAAATGTTAAATTATAATTTTTCTTCTACTTCACAAATTATGTGCCACTTTGTGTTGTATAAAATCCCAATAAAATACATTTACGTTTTTGGTTGTAACGTGACAAAATGTGAAACATTTCAAGGGGTATAAATACTTTTTCAAAGCACTGTAAATGGCCTACACCTATAGAAAGATTATTATTCATCTTTAGCCAGAGCTGCACAGTTTGTTTTTACCTACAGATGTCCCTAATCTGCATAGGCAGTTTTGTGATAAAGGTGAACTATTACGTTAAGTATGCCCATGTGAATGAGGCCTGAATGGTGGTAAATTAAAGGATATCAAGTCTTGGATTGCATATAACTTGCTCTTCTCCTGTTCCTCATCCATCTTGAAATAATATAATTTTTAAATTTCAGCAATATTCTTCACTAAAAAAATGCGTGAAATGAATAAAATAAATGGAATTATTATCTGCAATACGGAACTTTTAAAAATGTTTTCCAATTCCATCTTCCCTGATGTAACGCTACTTCTGTGTGTGAATATCACGACAAGCGACTCTTATGTAATAGATTCCTTGTAGAGCCAAATTGCAACCACCAGGTAAGGAGCAGACACGATGCAGATGTACGTTACCATAACAACCAAATATCCATCTGTATAAAAAAAAAAAAAAAAAAAAAAAGGACCCTGGATTTATTCACGATTTTATGGAGATACGCTTTGTAAACCCAAGGAGACCATTTGGCTGTATAGTTTTATGTGGAATTAGGCTACTTCTTAAGTCACTGAAATAATAGCCGTCTTTTTTAAATGTCTTCCAAGTTAAACATAATAAAAGTAATATTATAAAATGTGATGCATAGTGTTAACTTTAACTGCTGCCTTCTGGGATGTATCCCACTGCAGGTTAGCCAAACCTAGATAATTTTCTGTACAGCTTTACAGGGAAATATTTAATTGTGACGTAGAGAAGGCAGGAAAACCCATAGAATATATTGAAGAGAACCTGTTACATGTGGAATGATATGACTTGTTAAACACGCCGCTTGCTACAATAAAATAGACAGCAAAAGTCCTTCCTCTTCGAAAGCTAGACTTCAATTTCCCTTAGTAATGTATGCTTGTTATAGTGGACTGCATGGAACAATTTGCCAATCTAAGCAGACAGGGGTGCAGCATGCACAGATTTAGGAGAACTGGTCATGTGGCCAGAAGATTTTAAATGTAGCTCAGATACTAATGCCGCATACACATGATCAGAATTCTCATCGGAAAAAGCTCTGATGGTTTTCCCGACGGAATTCCGCTCAAACTGTCTTGCCTACACACAGTCACACCAAATTTTGACTGTCAAGAACGTGGTGACGTACAACACTACAACGAGCCGTGAAAAAATGAAGTTCAATGCTTCCGAGCATGCGTCAAATTGTTTCAGAGCATGTGTAGGAATTTTGCGCCTCGGAATTGCTTTAGACGATCAGAATTTCCGATAGAAACCTTTTCCGTCGGAAAATTGAGAACATGCTCTCAAATTTTTGCTGGCGGGAATTCGGCCAGCAAAATTCCGATGGAGCCTACATATGGTCGCATTTTCAGATGAAAAACTCTCATCGGTCTTTTGCTGGCCGAAATTCCAATCGTGTGTACGTGGCATAAGACTAGGGGATGACCATCCTTTAAATTGCTAGGCATTCAAATACATGGTGATCTATCTAAATATGAAGAACTCAATATTACTCCCATAATCAAGCAGATGATGGACAGGCTTCATGCCTGGACATCACTGCCCATTAATTTAATTGGCCGCGTAAATATCTTCAAAATGATTCTCCTACTGAAATTTTTAGATTGCTTTCGAGCTGCCCCAGTTTTTGTCCCAAAGATTTTTTTGTACAAGTGGACTCCACCCTCTCTTCCTTTTTTCTGGAATGGTTGCCAGCCTTGTATAGCCAAGTCCTCATTGCAGGCGGCTAAGGCAATGGGAGGTCTGGCATGTCCACACCTAAGGATCCATGCTTGGTTACACTCTGACCCTCAGACTCCCTCCACAGTGCTTTTGTGGGCCTTCTTTGGACCTCCACCTCTCTCAGGGATGAGCTACATAGGTTAAGGAGATCCGGTGGCTCAAGGTTTTCTCCTGTTGATGTTAGTTTTGTGGCTTAGAGGGGGGATTCTGACACAGGCCTCTCTGGGTATGTCGCCACAATCCCCCTTGTATAGGGACCCTAATCTCCCTGAGCTCTTTGGTCACCCGGATTCGCCCTGGTGATGTCGATTTGGAGGTTCTCATCTCTCTCATATCGTTGAGGACAATACCTTAGTACCCTTTCACACACTTAGACGTACTGTAAATATGGCCTTGAAAATAAGTTCTTCTTTAAATATCTGTTACTGTGACATGCCATTGGGGCGCAGTTTGGGTCATTGGTCTATAGAGGACCTCTTGTCATTTCCAGAAATCCCCAAGTTGGTTATGGCCTTTTATGGTCACCTCCAGTTGACCAGTTGATGGGGGCTGATCCTTTCCAGAACTCTCATCGCAAATGGCTGTTGCTAATGCCTAAGCTTTCTGAGGAGGACTGGGAAGAGGATACCAAGATCTGCTTTCAGGATAGAGCTGTCCTGGACTTTCGACTTACTGGTAGGATCTGTTTGCCTTTTTTGAACACAAGCTTCATCTGCCAATACCTCACACCCCAGACGTTGAACATTTAGGGGTGCTCAATGATTATGTTCCTCGTACACATGCTAGGACTTTGTTACATATACTGTTATTTTATGCATGTAAAACCATCTTATAGCATTGGAAGGATGTAGGCCCCCTTTCAGGCCATGTGCCTTTTTTCTTATTGTTCATGGGGTTCTATGGGTAGCAATAATACGGTGCGCGTAGGAATATTTAATGTACAGAATGCAGGGGACAGGAGTGTGTAATGCATAGTAGGTGTCATGAGTGAAAAACAAAAAGATATGTGCTAGGGGGTGCTTTGGGAGGGGAGAGGGCTAGTGCTAGCGGGGGGAGGGATGGGGGGATTTGGATATGTGGTGGGGGGGGCACTTTGGGAGGAGAGAGGGCTAGTGCTAGTGGGGGTCAGATATGTGCTAGGGGTGCTTTGAGAGGAGAGAGGCTAGTGCTAGTGAGGGGGGGGGGGTCGGATATGTACTGCTTTTGGAGAGCTAGTGCTAGCAGGGGGCTCAGATATGTGCAGGGGGTGCTTTGGGAGGGGAGAGCGCTAGTGCTATCGGGGTGGGTGGGAGAGTTGGATATGTGCTGTGGGGGGCGCTTTGGAAAGAAAGAGGGCTAGTGCTGGGGGAGGGGGAAGTTGGATATGTGTTGGGGGCACTTTGGGAGGAGACAGGGCTAGTGCTAGCAGGGGGGTCATATATGTGTTGGAGGGGTGCTTTGGGAGGGGAGGGCTAGTGCAAGCGGGGAGGGGTCAGATATGTGCTGGGGGTGCTTTAGGAGGGGAGAGGGCAAATTCTAGCAGGGGGGTTGGAGGGTTAGATATGTGTGAGGGATGCATTGGAATGGGAGAGGGCTAGTGCTGGGGCGTTAGATAAGTGCTGGGGGGGGGGCACTTTGAAAAGAAAGAGGGCTAGTGTTTGCAGGGGGTGTAGGATATGTGGTGGGGGACACTTTGGGAGGGGAGAGAGCTAGAGCTAGCAAAGGGGGGTCAGATAAGTGATAAAGTGATTTGGGAGGGGAGAGGGCTAGTGCTAGCAGGGGGGTGGGAAAGTCTAATATATGCTGGGGGGCACTTTGGGAAGGGAGAGGACTTGTGCTAGAAGGGGTTGTCAGATTTCAAATCCAACCTACATTTCTATCATAAGTCCTCGTTCCTGACAAAGCGCCCCTCAGCACATATCCTCTTAACCCCCCAATCACTCCACGAAGTGTAAATATTTTCTAAGTTGTTCACCTTCCCAGCCACTCTCTCCCCCTCTCCTGTGCATGAGTATAATAAACTTTCTACAGACCTCAATCAGCATGTATCCCTTCTCCCCCCTCCTTCTCCTATATGTGTGTAAACAGAGCCGAGAAGGAGGAGGAGGCAGCTTCGATCCACTGACACTCTGCTGTGAGTGAGACAGGCTGCTGGTGGGGAGGGGGAGACACACATGCAGAGCAGAGTTGTCATTCCCAGCTCAGTCCATTCTGAATAATGTGTCCGGGTCTCAGGCAGATGGAACCCCAGACACATCATTCAAAAACCGGACTGTCCGGTTGAAACCCGTACAGGTGGCAACCCTAAAGGCAGTCATCCTAGGATTTCTTTCATTTGGGCCCATGGCAGCAGCTTCAATTTGAACCATCCTACTATGGTTCGTAGGACCACAGAGAGCGCCTAAAAAACACAAAATATTATACCCATCCATGACCCATTTTCAATGCCCTGGCTGAGGGAAGGAGGTTCTCACCCAAGATTTTACAGTACATGGCCCTGGCTGAGGGAAGGAGGTTCTCACTCAAGATTTTACGGTACATTGTCCTGTCCATCGTCCCTTTGATGCGGTGAAGTTGTCCTGTCCCCTTAGCAGAAAAATACCCCCAAAGCATAATGTTTCCACCTCCTGTTTGACGGTGGGGATGGTGTTCTTGGGGACATCGGTAGCATTCCTCCTCCTCCAAACACGGCGAGTTGAGTTGATGCCAAAGAGCTTGATTTTGGTCTCATCTGACCACAACACTTTCACCCAGTTCTCCTCTAAATCATTCAAATATTCATTAACAAGCTTCAGATGGGCCTGTACATGTGCTTTCTTGAACATGGGGACCTTGCGGGTGCTGCAGGATTTCAGTCCTTCACCACGTAATGTGTTACCAATTGTTTTCTTGGTGACTATGGTCCCAGCTGCCTTGAGATCATTGACAAGATTCTCCCATGTAGTTCTGGGCTGATTCCTTACTGTTCTCATCATTGAAACTCCACGAGGTGGAGCCCCAGACCGAGGGAGATTGACAGTTATTTTGTGTTTCTTCCATTTGCAAATAATCGCACCAACTGTTGTCACCCTCTTACCAAGCTGCTTGGCGATGGTCTTGTAGCCCATTCCAGCTCTGTGTAGGTCTACAATCTTGTCCCTGACATCCTTGGACAGCTCTTTGGTCTTGGCCATGGTGGAGAGATTTGAATCTGATTGATTGATTGCTTCTGTGAACAGGTGTCTTTTATACAGGTAACAAGCTAAGATTAGGAGCAATCCCTTTAAGAGAGTGCTCCTATTCTCAGCTTGTTACCTATATAGAAGACACCTGAGAGCCAGAAATCTTGCTGATTGATAGGGGATCAAATATTTATTTCACTCATTAACATGCAAATCAATTTATAACTTTTTTTTGAAATGCGTTTTTCTGGATATTTTTGTTGTTATTCTGTCTCTCACTGTTAAAATAAACCTACCATTAAAATGACAGACTACTTATTTCTTTGTCAGTGGGCAAATGTATAAAATCAGCAGGGGATCAAATAATTTTTTCCTCACTGTAGTTACATTTATTTAGCTTGGTCCCATACAACTTTGTACATACTGTACCTGGCCAATGTCCCTGGAAGCTGAAAATCACTGGAGTAGAGACCGCTACTCCAGTGATCTCCACTTGCTTCCCAGGACCCATGCCAAAAGTAGACATATGCGGTATGTTTTGTTCCAAATTGAAATTCAAATAGTTTTCTAATCAAATTTGAATTTCCAAAGAAAATAATATACTAGAATAGAAAAGAAGAGAATAGAGAATAAAATAATAGAATATAATAGAGTAAAACAGAACAGAATAGAAAATAAAAGAATAGAAAAAAAATAGAAAATAAAAGAACAGCATAAAATAAAATAGCAATATCCCATGCCTCCTTTAGTCTAATGAGAACCTCCAGAGTCAAGAGCTGCTGACATCCTTCCATATAGAGTGGGTTGTAAGGCATAGTGGGTGTAGTGCAAGGTAGATTCATGTGCTTGGCACTCAGATATAGGGATGAGCCGAAAACCCCCGGGTTTCGGTTCGCACCAGAACCTTCGAACGGACCGAAAGTTTGTGCGAATTTTCGAACCCTATTCGTTACAATGGACGTGAACGTTCAAAATCAAAATTGCTAATTATAACGGCCAATATGCATGTTAATGTCATAAAACAGGTTTGGGGACCCGGGTCCTGCCCCAGGGGACATATATCAATGCAAAAATAACTTTTAAAAACTAACGTTTTTTCAGGAGCAGTCATTTTAATGATGCATAAAGTGAAAAAAAAAAAAGTGAAATATTCCTTTAAATATGGTACCTGGGGGGTGTCTAAAGTATGCCTGTGAAGTGGCATGTGTTTCCCGTGTTTAGAACTGTCCCTGCACAAAATGACATTTGTAAAGGAAAAAAAGAAGCCATTTAAAACCACTTGCGGCTTTAATGTCTTGTCTTATCCTGGCCGCCATATCGCTGAAAATCCTTGAGAAAAATGGCATGGCTACCGCATCACCCCCCCCCCCACCCCAGCCCCTTTGGGTCTTGTATGGATATTAAGGGGGACCCCGCACCCAAAATAAAACCCTATGCCTACAACCCTATATACTCTGAAAAGCAGTATATAGGCGGTGCAAACAAGAGAGGGACTGTAGGTATGTTCTTAAGTAGAATCTCAACAGGTACATTTTGAAGTGTAGCTCCATCCAAAAAAAATCAATTTTTAAGCTTTTTGGAGAACATAGGGAGGTACCCCTGTAACATTTGCTGTCTTTGCACATCTGTTCAGAACATTTCACCTCACTTACCGTCCCAATGACAAATGTTTTTGGAAAAGTGGGGTTTTAATTGAAACAAGGATTGGTGATAAAACATCAGTAGAGAACGTTAACACTGCATTGGTCGGTCAGGACATAGTGACATCACATGACGCTGACGTGAGACGTCAGTACTGGGGGAGGAGCCTGATTCCGGCGGCGCGAAGGATGCTCTGTGACGGCCTGAACGAGCGTGCGGGGTTAGCGCGGTAGTGAGAGCCCACGCTGCCCCGGCCAGGAAGAACCTTGCCCGATGCCTCACCTCTCCGCCTGCTCTGCCGCCACCTTCCCCTAACAGTGGCCTCGTCCCGGAGACTGGACGGAACGGAAGGGACGCGCATGGGGATAGACCGCTGCAATGCTGAGTGGACAACTCAAGATTCCTATGGAGGCGTCACTTCTCTGCTACCACCCGGCTATCCTCCCCGGCGTCTGATCGCCTACACCACAGGAAGGAATCTGTAAGCACCGGCTTGTCGCCTCTCCCCTCCCTCCACCCCGACTCTCCCAGCGGACGGACATACAACCAACTAAAACACCAAGGGGTGCCGTGGTGGGCACCCCCCAGGTATGAACTATTCATTGTTTAAAATTACCCCCTAAGCTGTGGAAGTACAGAGGCTATGGTGAAAAGGAGGTCCCTAATTGCCCTAAACAATTGATTGACTGACTGAAAATATAATACTGACGTTGCTATACATTTATCTCGGAAACATCTCTGAAATTAAGTTGGGGGAAGTGGTTCTTAGCAGTGGAAGCCTCTGTAAAGGACTTTGTATGTCGATTCGCCTACATCTCCCCTCATGTTTTTTTTTTTTTTTTTGTTTTTTTTTTTTTTTTTTTTTTTGTGAGAAGATTGGGTTAACCAGTGTATAAACCTGCTTCGGGGGCTCCCCACACTCTCCTAACTTTGTTTTCCAGAGGATTTGCTCCTGACGTTTCTCAGCTCCATAGGATAAGAAGCAGTAATACTTTGGACAGGAGGTATACAGGTGGATGGTGAGGCTATTGTAGCTGCTATGAAAATAAAAATCTCTGCTACCTCCCTTAAGGCTGAGAAGGTCATCCGCCTTGAGAAAGTTGGGAGATTTTGAATGTCTTACTTTTAAAAAAAAAAAAAAGGGGAAAAAGGAAAACCCCTGTTACAACGGCGCAAAGATTTGTGGGTGAGAGCCAACGAATATACATAGGAGTATAGGAGGTTCTAAAGGACTGAATAAATAACCTACCTATTGAAGATAGATATCGGCCCTGCTACTGATTTAGGGGTGAATCTATGCGGGGGGTTGTTTGAGCCCATCAGCCGGAATCTCAGCAAAGGAGTTTGCATTAGTCTAAGCCCTGGCCCCCCCCCTCTCATACCCTTAGGAAGACTGGGCCCTTTTTGTGCTTAACCTGTTTGGTTGGTTCCTGGTACCCCTCCATTTCAAAGGGTCACAACAGCAATATATAGGCTTACCTATGAACTGGTCCATTCTTTTGGGACAACAAACAGCGTTATTCTAAACATTGTGTAAACAGACCTCTGCTAGGACTATCTAAGATATCTTGAAATTAACTTCCTCCCCCACAGCCCCTTGTCGAGGGGAATATATGTCTGAGAAGGTTGAAAGCTCATGGAAATTGTTTTATTACTGCCAACGGGCTCTACACGCCTCTTCTCCCCTCACTAAGGAGAAAGAGGCGACTAAAGGACGGTTGATCTATAAACCAGTAGAAACAACATTTGGGGGGGCACAGCCTCGGGGTGAGAGGGGATGAAGGCCCTATGAGTGAGAAAGGAGGAGAGGAGAGACTTACAGGTTCCCCACTGGCCCTTTGTGGGTCTTGGGCTGGGTTCCCAGCCGGACTTGCCCTTGCTCTTTCTTTTCACCGTATATTTTTTCTTTCCTTGAGCAAAGTGTGAATCTGAGTAGAGATGAAAGGGAGGTCCCTGAGGGGAGCGGACTCAAAGACCCCTAAAGAAAACCCTAACACAAGCACAATACAGAAATACTTGAAAGACATCAGTATAAAAAGCCCAGAAATGGATAAGAAACAACAAAGTGCTAAAGAAAAAAAACGGGAAACCGACCGCCAGAAAGCTGATCAGGCTGACCTTTCCCGTGTGGAGGGAGAACCTGAAGGTGCGAGGGACATCAGCTTCTCCCTGGAGCAAAGAAATCTGGCCCTGATGCCAACCAAGGTTGAAATATTAGAAATGTTTTCCAAATTAGAAAATGTAATAAAAACAGAAACCACGAATGTTAGATCCGACTTGGGTCTTATGCTAAACAGAGTGGAAAAAGTGGAGGATCTGGTTGTAATACAAGCCCAAGAAATCTTAGATCTTAAAACCCAAATAAACAGAATGGAAATAAAACATAGATAGGGTGGAGAGGGCGGGGAGTTCAATAAGGTACAAGGAAGTCTCGGGGGCCTGGAGCGGTCCCGACCCCCCCCTCTCTCCCTTTCGGGGGGGGGTCGGGACCCGATAGACGTTGCCGGGTCCGAGCTCCACCCCAGTGGATGGGTCGGATGGGGGGGTTCTGGACAGGACGCCCTTCGGTTCGAATAGGGTCGGAAAACGACCGGGAGGGGAAGGGGGGGAGGGAGGGGGCAGAAGGGTAGGGAGGGTTGTGGGAAGGGTTATGCCTTAGAGGGGAAGGGGGGGAGGGAGAGAGGGGGGGAGAAGGGTAGGGGGGGTGGCGGGAAGGACTATGTTTTAGAAATAAAGGAAAAAAAGAGAGGTAAAAGTAATTGGTCTTTGGTAAATTCCCATTGCAAAAACAGTGAAAGCTGAGTTAAGTCTCCTGACATACAACGTTAGGGGCCTAAATGTCCCGGAAAAGAGATTCAAGATCATGAGAGAGCTTCAGAGGTACCAGGCAGGAATAGTGTTCTTGCAAGAAACTCATTTGAGCCACGGGGGCAATATTAGAATACACTCGCGGGATTTCCCCTTGTGGTACTATAGTGACTCTCCTGTCAAGGGCTCGAAAGGGGTGGCAATCGGGTTCGCTAAAAACATAAAATTCACGTTGATAGATAGACTAGAAGATCCTGAGGGTAGGTTCCTGTTTTTGAAGGGTAGAATTGGCAAGAGCACCCTTACCCTAGTAAATGTTTATGGCCCAAATACTAACCCGGTCAAGTTTATGATCCAGATTTTGGGGCATTTGGCAGGGTTTAAGATGGGCTCGCCGAGCGGGCGAACGCCCGGTGCTCGATTCGAACGTGGGTTCGAATCGCGCACCGGGCCCATCCCTACTCAGATACTTCTCAAGCTTCACTCCACTGGCCTGCTCAGTCCCTGGCTTGACACACAAGGCTGCTCTGCAAGCGTCACCTTTGCTGGCTGGGTCCCTGGCTTGACGCCTGCTGAAGTTTCCCAATTCTTCACGTCCCCGGTTGGTGAGAATACTGCTCCGGTACTTGCTTCAGCTACTCACTGTGGTCCCTGGTAATAAGGTGGTTAGCCCCTTAGTGGCGACAGCTTCTCCTCTACCTCCGACCACGACAGGTTCTCCGCATGGCAGAACCGTCACTTCTGGTTGGACTGCAAGCCGCAATCCCAACACTGCACTGCTCTCTTGCTTCTGGATAGGCCCTCAGACAGCCTAGCAGCCAGATGTGCCTGGGCTAGGCCCAAACTCTGGCCTAGCAGCCCGGGCAATATAACACACATCCACCTAGACAGCCATCCAGGTGGCTCAGAACACTGATCACCTGACCCCACCCAAATGTATAGGTTCTCCGAGCAGGCTAAGGGATTTTAAAACCCCTGCCTATTGGCTGAGATACCCCATATACTCCTAATCTGTCCACCTAGCAGCAAAAGAGAGAAGTGCAGCAATTCTAGACTAAGGGTGAAATCAATTGATCCTTAATAATGAACCAAGGTAACTACACCTGGCAGGTAGATTTAGGAGCAACCCTGCCTAAACATCAGGGTGCTACAAACAGAACAGGATAGAAAATAAAGGAATAGAATAGAATAAAATAACAAATATAACCATCTTCTGAAATTTGAATTTCAAATAGAATACATTTGAATTAGAATAGAAAAGAATAGAACAGAAAATAAAATAAAATAATAGAATAGAAAAGAATAGAAAGAATATAACAATATAACAGTTTTCCGAAATTCTAATTTCAAATAGAATAAATTAGAATTTGAATATAATAGAAAAGAATAGAAACTAAAAGAATGGAATAGAAAAAAACAATAGAATAGAATGGAATAGAAAGAATACAACCATCTTTCAAAATTAGAATTTCGAATTGAATAAATTTGATTTGGAATGAAATTCAAATGTAATTTGATTCGAATTGGAATGAAATTCAAATTAGAATAAATTAAACTAATTCCGAAAATGAATTAAACAAATTTATCAAAACAAATTTATGCAAATAACAAATCGAAACAAAAACAAATTTTGTCTAGCCAAAAGGCTGCCCTTCTGCATTCCGAACACATGAGGTCATCCGCTCAGCATGGACACCATTCACTAAATGCTTTGCATTTCCAGAATGAATGCAAAGAGTTCTCTGTTTAGACAAGGTACAGAGCATGACATCACACCCCCCCCCCCCCATTTACTTTATCTAATCAGAGAACTCTTTGCATTTATTCAGAATATTACTTTATCAAGAGCTATACATCCAAAGTAACAAGCAGGCCAACTTACGGGTCCCTTTAAGTAAGCAACTATAGTTGGGGGATCTTACCACTGGACTCCATCTCTATCTGGACTATAACTTTTGACCCTTTAACCACCTCCCACCGGCAGTATAGACAAATGACGGCGGCGGGGGGAGACTCTCTCATTCTGGGATGACGTCGTCCCACTCTCACCGCACTTGCATCCCTGGGCACAGCGCATCTCGATCTTAGTAAAGAGCTAATGACGAGGCTCTTTACCCATGTGATCAGCCATTTCCAATCACAGCTGATCACATGTAAACAAGGAAATGCCGGTTATCGGCTTTCCTCTCCTCACACTGACAGCCTGAGAGGAGAGGAGAGCCAATCAGCAGCATTTTCTCTCTGGAGAGACCTGCACATATAATCAGTCCCCTGATTATCAGTGCAGCCCCAACAGTGCCCAGCAGTCATGCCAGTCAGTGCCCAGAAGTGATGCCAATCAGTGATCCCATTCAGTGCTACCTTTCAGACCATACAGCGGTTTAACAGGACAGGTTCCTTTCAGAACAGGCCTCGCTATGGTCGACCAAAGAAGTTGAGTGCATGTGCTCAGCGTCATATCTAGAGGTTGTCTTTGGGAAATAGATGTATGAGTGCTGCCAGCATTTCTGCAGAGGTTGAAGGGGGGGGGGGGGGAGGGGGGTCAGCCTGTCAGTGCTCAGACCATACGCCGCACACTGCATCAAATTGGTCTGCATGGCTGTCATCCAGAAGGAAGCCGCCTCTAAAGATGATGCACAAGAAAGCCTGCAAACAGTTTGCTGAAGACAAGCTGACTAAGGACATGTCCTGTGGTCTGATTTTTTATTTTATTTTTTATTTATTACAGGATTTATATAGCGCCAACAGTTTACGCAGCGCTTTACAATATAAAAAGGGAGACAATACAGTTATAATACAATAAAATACAAGAGGATTAAGGGGGCCCTGCTCAGAAGAGCTTACAATCTAATAGGGTGGGGGAGGTGATACAAAAGGTTGTAACTGTGGGGAATGAGCTGATGGAAGTGGTAGAAGATTAGTTGGAGACATGATAGGCTTCCCTGAAGAGATAAGTTTTCAGGGATCGCCTGAAGGTAGCTAGAGTAGGGGATAGCCGGACAGGTTGAGGTAGCGAGTTCCAGAGGATGGGAGAGGCTCTGGAGAAATCCTGGAGACGAGCATGGGAGGAGGAAACAAGAGAGCTTGACAGGAGGAGATCTTGAGAAGAGCGGAGAGGGCGGTTTGGGATATGTTTGGAGACAAGATTGGTGATGTAGCTCGGGGCAGAGCTGTGGATGGCTTTGTAAGTTGTGGTTAGTATTTTGAATTTAATTCGCTGGGTGATTGGGAGCCAGTGTAGGGATTGGAGGAGAGGGTTGGCAGAAAATGAACGGTTGGTAAGGTGGATAAGTCTGGCAGCAGCATTCATGATAGACTGAAGAGGGTAGAGCCTATGGAGAGGCAGGCCAATGAGAAGGGAGTTGCAATAGTCAAGGCGAGAGATAACAAGGGAGTGAATGAGGAGCTTGGTGGTGTCATTTGTTAAAAAGGGACATTTTAGAGATGTTACGGAGGTGAAGTCTACAAACTTTTGACAGTGATTGAACTTGAGGCTGAAATTACAAGTCCGAGTCTAGGATTACACCGAGTACCCTGGCGTGAGGGGAGGGACTGATGGTTGCATTGTTGATTTTGATGGAAAAGTCATGGAGGGGGGCACGGGCGGGGGGGACTATTAATAGCTCAGTTTTAGAGAGATTTAATTTAAGAAAGTGGTGCGACATCCATGCTGAGATGTCAGTTAGCAAGTTAGTAATGCGAGAGGAGACTGAAGGAGTGAGGTGAGGAGTAGACAGATAGATTTGGGTGTCATCAGCGTATAAGTGGTATTGGAAGCCGTGGGTGGTTATCAAGTGACCAAGGGAGGAGATGTAGATGGAGAAGAGAAGGGGTCCAAGAACAGAGCCTTGGGGGACCCCCACAGAAAGAGGCAACGGAGAGGAGGAGACAGAGTTGTAGGTAACATTGAAGGAGCGCTGTGATAGGCAGAGAACCAGGATAGAGCAGAATCTTTGAGGCCAAGGGAATGGAGTTTATTGAGAAGGAGTGGGTGGTCAACAGTATCGAAGGCTGCAGAGAGGTCAAGTAGTAGCAGTATGGAGTACTGGCTGTCGGATTTAGCAGTAAGTAAATCGTTAGTGAGTTTTAGTAAGGCAGTTTCCGTGGAGTGCTGCGAGCGAAAGCCAGACTGTAAAGGGTCAAGAAGGTTATTTTCACTGAGGTAGGAGCTAAGATGGTTGTAGACTAAGCGCTCTAGAAGTTTAGAGGAGAATGGGAGCAATGAGATGGGCCTTAAGTTATTCAGGTTGGTGGGGTCCAGGGAGGGCTTTTTAAGTATGGGAGTGATCTGCGCATGTTTTAGAGGGGAGGGGAAGGTGCCACTAGAGAGGGAAAGATTGAAGATGTGAGTGAGGGAGCATAGGATAGAAGAAGAGGGTGACCGTAGTAGTTGTGAGGGAACAGGATCCAAGGGACAATTGGTTAGGTGGGCATCTGAGAAAAGTTTTGTAACCTCTTCAATAGTAGCCAATTCAAAGGAGGAGAGTGTTGAAAGTGTCGTTAGGCAAGGTATGTTGGGTGGGGAAGGTGTACGCACAGTGGAGTGGAGACAGTGGAGACCAAGATAAACATATTTGGTTCAGATGGTGTCAAGTGTGTGTGGCAGCAACCAGGTGAAGAGTACAAAGACAAGCGTGTTTTGCCTACAGTCAAGCATGGTGGTGGGAGTGTCATGGTCTGGGGCTTCATGAGTGCTGCCAGCATTGGGGAGCTACAGTTCATTGAGGGAACCATGAATGCCAACATGTACTGTGACATACTGAAGCAGAGCATGATCCCCTCTCTACGGAGACTGGGCCACATGGCAGTATTCCAACATGATAACACACCTCCAACACGACCACTGAGGGTAAAGGTGATGAACTGGTCAAGCATGTCTCCAGACCTAAACCCTATTGAGCATCTGTAGGGCATCCTCATACAGAAGGTGGAAGAGCGCAAGGTCTCTAACATCCACCAGCTCTGTGATGTCATCATGGAGGACTCCAGTGGCAACCTGTGAATCTCTGGTGAACTCCATGCCCAAGAGGGTTAAGGCAGTGCTGGAAAAAAATGGTGGCCACACAAAATATTGACACTTTGGGCTGAATTTGGATATTTTCACTTAGGGGTGTACTCACTTTTGTTGCCAGCGGTTTAGACATTAATGGCTGTTTGTTGAGTTATTTTGAGGGGATGGCAAATGTACATTGTTATACAAGCTGTACACTCACTACTTTACATTGTAGCAAAGTGTAATTTCTTCAGTGTTGTCACATGAAAAGATATAATAAAATATTTACAAAAATGTGAGACACTGTATACTGTAAACTGTGATTTTTACACAAAGGGATGCAGTTACTTTTAAATTATGGTGATATTAGATACATAAACGTGAACACCAAAAAAAAAAAATCGTTTCGTCCTCTCTTTTCATCAAATTAAATGCATGCCTGCAAGAATAAAAAAAAAAAAAAAGATTTTTTTTACATGAAATAAACTGATTTATTTCATATAAAAAGCATAATTAAATACCCCTAACATTTAGCCCTGGTTCACACTATGAATTTCACAGGAATGCGCAGCACATTTCTGTGCAATTCACATGTAATTCAATGCAGTGCGATTTGAGCCTATTCATTTTGAATGGACTCAAATTGCACCAAAAGTAGTGTAACCTGCGTTTGAGGTGTCGCTAATTTATCATTGACACCCACTTTAGGTTGCAACTGCAGTGCGCTTTGAACCCGGTGTGGACATGGGTTTCCCTCACTACATTCTAGAGTTAACCTAGCCAAAGAGAGCAGCATAGCAAAGGTGGCCTAATAACTGAAATCCAGTCTTAAAACGGTTGTGAACCTTCAGGGTTTTTTTTTTATTAAAATAATAAACATGTTATACTTACCTGCTCTGGGCAATGGTATTACCTACTCTTCTGGGGTCGTCCGTCAATGTTGTCAAAGTAAGCCATTTGCTATGGGGGAACACCTGCAGGCTCGCACCTGAGCTGGGCTGTGTGCGTCCATAGACACACAAAGCATGGCTAGGCCACACCCCCAACTCTCTCCTCACATGATTTGATTGACAGCAGCAGTAACCAATGGCTCCAGCTGCTCTCAGTATAACCTGTGAATGCAGGAAGAGAGGAGAGTGGGGCTGCTGACAGGGAGGGCTCTGGCTCGAAATAGGTGACAGGCATAGGCGTGCGCAGGGGGGGTGCCAGGTGTGCCTGGGCATACCCTAATCACTATGTGCAGTGTCGATTACCCCTACTGTTGGGCTTTCCCCCACCCCGCAGTGCTGCTGGCTTCACTCCTCTTCCCTTGGCTGCTATGGGGGATGTTTCAGGTTGGAGAGCGGAGTTATCACACTCACTCACTGTGTTCATTCATAACTGAAACATAGTAAACTGGATTTACTATGCTTCAGTTTGTGAACGAACAGGAAGACGCTCAGCACAGAGCACTTCCCATTCATTCACTGTCCTTTGCAGCTGAGGCTGCAGAGAAAGTCATGTGTGTTTGAGCTTTGGGGTGCACACCCTAATACAATGGGCTGCTCACACTTATGGTGACAGATAAGTGTTGGGGGGGAGATGCACAGACTTGCACAGACCTTAATGCAGGGAATGCTTTTAGAACCACTTTAGTATCACTAAGAAAATAACAACTCTATTGTGTATTACTAACTCTAGATAATCTAGGTGAATTGTAAGAAGGATCATGTCCTGACATGATCCTTGAGGACTGAACTATGAATTGCTGTTTTAAAATATCAATGACTCATTAATGTACAATGCATCATGTGTGAAAAGTATGATCAAGATTCTGTCCATGCTGAGGAATACACCATTATCTTATATCGGAAGTCAACATGAATTATATATTCTACATTTATAATAAACACTTTATATTATTTCAGTTAACTAGTAGGTGGAGTATATTATGCTAAAATGTAGAGCTTGTAAAATTTAAAGCTGAAGTCCAGGAAAAGTCAATATTGCCCTAATACAAAAGTCATGTGTTTTCTTCTCTGAACCTTGGTGTGCTTTGTGTATTTCTTCCAGCTTTTCCTCTGTGTAGGAGCTTCCTGTAATAAAGACCAGTTGCAGACCTTATGAAAATGCCAGATTGATTCATACACGGACATCACATCAGGGTCATGGATGGTTAGACAATCACCAGTTTCCTGACAAAGAGATAAATAAAAATATCTAGTGCTCTCTGCTATCAAAATGTTAATATCACGATAAAGGAATAGCACTTACAAAAGGAGCACTTCAATAAGTGCCAGCAAACAAGCGTGTACACAAAGCCATATGGGGAGACAGGCCGCGGGTGATGTTAGACGTAGCTCCTCTCCTTAAGTACACGTTGCGTCCCGGGGGGCGGGTCTTCATCAGCAGAGGTTTACCTATAGGTAAAAATAACAAAGTGGGCTACTACTGTAAGAATGTTGTTATATCTGTTTAAAGTGGTTATAAAGGCTGAAGGTTTTTTACTTTCATATTCTTATATACGTATGTGAGTGTCTAAATGTGTTCAGGTTGTAGAAAGTATGGGTTCAAAGAACACAGGTGAGGGGCAACCACCAATTTGCCTCTATTGGGCCAGGTAAGTGGAACATATGCTCCTATCATCCCCTACCGGTTCCCCTTTCCTGGGCACCAGTAGTACCAAAGAGTCCGGTGCCCAGCAGCATCAGGCTTGGATGCCTTGGAGGAGGGGGGAATCTGTTTGTTTTATGGGACACACTCCAAAAGCACTACCAATGCTGAAAAGCATCTGGGCTGGACATGGCCATCTTTAACGCACGGCAAAAGGGGCAGCTACCCTGGGCTTAGTCATTGTTGTGGGGCCCAAAGCAGCTGCCCCTTCGGCACACGCTGCTCACAATAAGTTGATAAGTGTATTTAGGGGGGGGGATTTTTGCCCAGGGTCCAATCAATATTAAGATGACCAGCGCTGGATCAGACACTTTGGGACATCTTTGGATGTCGCTGGGCCCTGGAAAACATTAATATATTAGTAAAAAAAGAACAATAAAGGATCCATATGGTGTCTTTCTTTATTTACATTTCTTACCCGCACGTGCTGGTACACTGGATAGTGGATAGGTGGTCCAGAGGACACCTAAAACCAGTTCACTGGGGAAGGAACAAGCATCTGATTCCCTCCATTTTATCATTATTATTATACAGGATTTATATAGCTCCAACAGTTTATGCAGCCCTTTACAACATAGATGCAGACAGTACAATTACAATACAATTTAATACAGTAGGAATCAGAGGGCCCTGCTCATTAGAGCTTACAATCTAGGAGGGGCAGATAAGTAGAATAGAAGTTTCTCTTTTCTGGCACCCATTCCTTTGCATGCAAGCACAGCTTCGAAGCAAGAAGATTTTAAAATGCACATTTGCACACTTATTTGCACACATATTATGCAAGGTGAAATATAGATAGTAAATATCAGAATATAGAAAAGCACTTTCCAATTGAAGAACAGATGTTGGGCATTTCATGTCTGATGAAGCTATTGCATGGGCCAACCTTGTTTAAAGATTTTTTTTCTACAGGCGAATCTTGTTTGACAACAAACTTGCTGTGATAAATAGGGTGAATTTGAAAATTTTAATCTTGGCCAAAAAATGGCCAAATCTTGTGCAAGAGTTATCCAAATCTTGGATAAATATAATTGTGATGGACCCTTAGCACCCTGCATGGGTGCTTCCGCCAAACAGTGTCTTATGCTCTCCAAACCCTTCCAGCAGACCAAGAGATAAGAACAGATCCTTTACCCCAAGCATCATACACAGACAAGATGTTTAGGTAAAACTAGAGGAATGACTGTTTATTGAACAGAAATACAGGTTTTTATACTCTTTAATAATAACAATAAAACCAAATATTGCCCGAATCATCACACAACGATTAGATAACAAGGTAGAGTTGACACAAGATTAATCCCATAATGGAACCTCCAAGAGTTAGCTAAATTAGCCAACAGAAAGAAACAATATATGACTCAACTAACTCAATTAACAATGGGAATGCACACCTAGGAGGCACACAATGGGAGAGCCATACTTAACAATAAACACATAACTCCTTAATAAATAGAGTATAGCAGGAGACCCCATCATCAGGTTGCTTTTGAGCTGATTATACTAACATCTGCTTTGAGTCTAGAAGGGGGGTTGAGGCATTCAATGCTGATTTGGGAATAGAGGCCCCAAAAATGTATCTGGGTCCTCCCGTTCCCAGTCTGTGTGTTTCGGGGAGACATGGACTTGAATCCAAAGTAAAACTACT
Organism: Lithobates sylvaticus; assembly: GCA_028564925.1. Lineage (NCBI taxonomy): Eukaryota > Metazoa > Chordata > Amphibia > Anura > Ranidae > Lithobates > Lithobates sylvaticus. The sequence continues at coordinate 92,828,514 of CM053028.1, forward strand.
CCAAAGGTCCCCCAGGCACACACCTCCCAAAACATAGAGCCCCCTCAAATGCCATGGCCCATAGTAAGTAGGCAAGAGGCTAGCCTGCAGTCTCCTCCAAAAGCCCCTGTCCTGTTGGGTCTGTCACAATAATGATAAATATACCTCTTGTTATTAGCTGTCTTTAAAAAGCCTAAGTGGAAAAGTCTGCACCTTGCTAAAAGCTCCAGAGAAGAAGCTTTACTCTCTGGTGGAAGCAGTGGTCTCTCTGCTAAAGTCCATCATGCCTCCCGATGAGTCAGACCTAGAGCTTTCCAATGAGCAGGAAGCATGAACTTTACTGATTGCAAAGCTTCAGGTCTGACTTGTGTGCCCCAATGTCTGTTGTACAAGACTAAGGGCTCATTTACACTTGCAGCAGCCCTTGCTGCCACTATTATAAGTGTTCTGCGGAGGATCAGAGGGCATTTAGCAGGCAACTGGCAGACATTATGTCAATTCCTCACTGCTTGTTTAACCTCCATAGTTCTGAAGCACTGCTTTGCAACTGTGTGTACAACTTCTTAATATTTTGGTTCCTATTATATTGATTGGTTAAATCATAATGTCAAAATGTATTGCAATTTGGACAGTGTGTATCCAGCTTTTTCGATTATGACGCTTCTTGTGTCATAAGTGTATCCTTATGCTGGCTAAGCATGTTTGTGTCAAATCTGCTTGCAATGTTATGTGTAGAAGTAGTAATTTATTTTTTATTTTTTTAATCCACAGTTTCCTTCCAACCCAGAGCAATGGCAGGATGTTGCAGCCCAGTTCCATCATCAGTGGGAAGCATGTCTGGATTGTACCACCACCCAAATCTGGCTCCTATTATTTTAATTATAAGGGCTTTTGCAGCATAGTCATGCTAGCTGTAGTGTCTGCCAACTACGAGTTCCTGTATCTGGATGTTGGGAAAAACGGCCGCAACTCTGACGGAGGAGTGATTATGCAGACAGAGTTCTACAAGCGGCTCCAGAATGGCACCTTAAACTTGCCACCTGCTGAGGAGAATGTTGAGGGCCTCAATTTTGTTTTCATGGCAGATGAGGCTTTGCTCTGGGGGAACATCTGATGAAGCCGTTTCCTATGAGGAACCTCACCCCAGAGCAGAGAATCTTCAATTACAGGCTCTCTCATGCCAGAAGGGTGGTTGAAAACGCCTTTGGCATCCTATCGAGTCTTTTCAGGCTGTTTTTGGCTCCAATCAACCTGGCACTCTACAAGATAAATCATGTGGTCCTGTGCTGCTGTATTCTCCATAATTTCTTAGGGAGCAATGCTACCAGCTACCTAGCCTCACTGCCAAGTGACGTGGACCCTGCAGTGGCAGGCCCAGCTGAAGAGGCTGCAGCTCGTCCATCTGTGGGTGTGCTGACGGCTATTGAATATGCCTGTGCTGGATTACCCTCACAAATTGCCAGAGATTTACGGCAGAAAACCTGGAATATTTTGTGGGTAGAGGGGCAGTGTTTTGGCAGCAAATTGTAGCTGATAATTTTTTATTTTTTATAAGATAATAAACTCCTATTTCATTTGAAATACCATTGTCTGTGTTTCTTATATGTCTAATATGTTCCCAAATGGGCTTTATTTTGGCCACTTGCTCCAATAGTGCAAATGTACCTTAATTGCTACATGAGGTGACAATATCCTATTCACCTAACTATTATGGTGTGCTGCGGGTCTGCTACAGACAAACAATGTTTTTGTTCTTAATGGATCTAATGCATGAAGTTAAAAAACATTATGCCTTTACAACTCCTTTTTTTTTGAGGCATACAAATTTCAGTTGTCCCCATTTAAGAGCACATTGTCACTGTAACTACAACATCTTACAAAATCACTGGTATTGAGCAATGAAAGAATAAGCCACACATTGTTTAGTAAAAAACATTTTACTCAAAGCACATTCACATGTACATTTTAAGGTTTTAAAACAAACCAACATCTCGGTGTATAACTTTATTAATAATTTTTTGTGACTAAACAGACATGTTCTAAAACATTAGATACACATCCCAAACTCAGTAACTTACAAAGTTTTAGCTTGGTAAAGTGAAGGCCAAACAAGACATTAGTATCCCAGGACTGTGTGGATGTTACCCCTCTAAAAGGCAAAATTTGAAGCCACATACACGTAGAGGCATAACAATTAAATGTCCCCTATGATCTCATGCCTAAAATGTGTGTAGTTACAAACATCAATTTTTCTAAACACACAAAACAAACAGTGTGTTAACATGTGCTATCTCCCATCACGGAGTATCAATGGACGCGTTTCGGGGGTGAAACCCCTTCTTCTGAGCTACTTTAGTTATGATGAAGGGTTTGCACCCCCAAAACGCCTCCATTGATACCCTGTGATGGGAGATAGCACATGTTGACACACTGTGTGTTTTGGGGTTTTTGAAAAATAGATGTATGGAACTACACACATTTTAGACCTGGGATCATGGGGGGGGAATAAGAATGTTAAGGCCCAATTTGGTGGTACCTTCAAATTTGTGGTTTTAGATATAAAAAACACATAAACATTATGTAGCACTGACCCCCGAAGGAGCTGCTGGTTTGATTTGGGCCTGCACTCTGCTGATAAACCCCACTAACTTTTCTCAGTCCCCTTGACACAGCTGTGGTGCAATACAATACAGTACAATATAATATAATATACCTGTATTGTAACTTCAGGATCCACTGGCTCCACCTGCTGGGAGAAAACAATACTCCACACAACTGGGTACTTAACCAAAATATATTTTACTGTAGATATATTGAAACAGGTGATTACAGTAATTGTGCTGTCATCCCAACATAGAATGACAGCACATTGGATTTTAATATAACAATTGCAAACAATATAAATACACGGGAGCTCCCCCTACCTTTATAGCTATGTGTGAGATCTCACTTAAAGTACTCCGTCTTTTGGTCTACTTCTCTTCGCTAGCTAGGATAATTGCTTGTGATTTGTAATCAGCCTGACTAGGTGCAAAAGTTAACAAACTGTGGGCCACAACCCGCTCACCAACTGGATCGGAGTTCTGTATGGTGGCTTTGGTCCGGTGACTGCAGCTTGCTTCTCCGTCAGCTGCCTCCGTCACTCCATTCCGCTCCGCTGGGTGAGCCCAGTCCTTTGATGCTCAAACGAGTGTCTCTGGATCTTTCCAATCCGGTCACTGTATCTCTGGCACCGTCAGGTCACTCACAAAACGAGCAGGGTTGCGCTCCGTAATAGCTGTGAGCCGCTTCCTCCGGGAGGCCTCCTCACAAGTTCTCACAGACAGGCCATGCGATCCCAAGAGAGCTAAAATGGCCGCTCAGTTTCCTTTTTATGTCCTTCCCAGCATGCACTGCCCGAGAGGGTGTTCTTGGGTAGGTCACCAAGCATCCTGGGTAAAAAGGTCAACCTTCTGATGTAAATAACAGTCACTTCCTGTATTTAGTCTTTGTGTTTTAAAAGCAATAATCATTTAAGTTTACTATCAGTATTTGGCCGCTAGATGGCGCCAAATACTAAGCGATAGAAATGTCCATAGACTTCTGATTATAACATGTAAAAACACATTAATAAGCAAGAATGTCAGCGCTACAATTACAATTCACATTAGTTAGGGCAGTGTTTCCCAACTCTCCTCCTCAAGATGCAAAACCAGATCATGTTTTCGAGATTCCTTTAATTTTGTACATGTGATGTTGTAATTTTCACTGTAGTAATTCGCACAGTCGTTAAGGCACTATATACTTTGGTAATGTGTGGAGTGGGTGTTTGGTTATGGACATCTAAACACTCGACATGTATACGCATTTGAAGCAAGATTCCAAGAGTACTTACTTGCGCAAACAAGAGGCTCCTGAATACTTTCTTCCTCTTCTGGTTCACTTTGGCCCAACGTGTGACTCACGTCAGGGGATTTGATGACCACAATGGCAATGTCTGTGCTGGGTCCAAGAGTCAGATCCCATGGCTTCAAAGAAACATCCTGGGTGACACACTCACTTTGCCTCTAAAAAAAACAATACACCATTCATTAAGCCACCCCAAGTCACATCTGTTTCTAGCATACATTTTGCTACATTAGTTGACCAACCTTGCACTTGGTCTGATGTCAGTGTTTGCTCCTGACTAGTGGACTCCACCATGCTGCACTCTGTTTTTTTTACTGTGAAAAATGCATAGAAAAGGGAAGTGATGGCATTTTACAGAGGGCAAACACTTGACAAGTTGTAAGAGAAGTCCGGTTAACAGACGTGCATTGGCGCACAGGCGTGGGCACACCTGTAAGAGAAATTAGGTTAACAGACGCGCATTGGCGCACAGGCGCAGGCACACCAGTGGTCTTTCAGCTTGTTCCTGTTTACCTGTGCCTTGATCTGTTCCAGTTTCCTGTGTTTTATCCAGCTTCCCCTGAACCTTCCCTTGGACTTCCGCCTGCCTACCTGTGACCCCGGCTTGTGTTTGACCCTGCTCCTGCTTTATGCTTCTGTACCTCGCAGCCCGAGTGTGTATAGAACCCGGACTGTATCCTGTCTTAGCTTCTGCCTCACGTTCCTGTTACTGCTCTGCCTGGCTGTTGATGACCCCTTGACTTATGTTTCAACCACGCTTCCGCCTCCTGATCCAGTGACACAGAGTTCCTGTTCTCAGTGCCTATCCGGTGATCTGCAGCCTTCGGGTTCCTGCCAAAGCCCAGCCGGTGCCACCTGCTACATTGGCCCTCATGCCACTCTGTGTCCTTAATCACCCTAACCATCCAGATTGTCCTTCACTCCCTGTCATCTCTACCAGGGGTGTCCGCCCTGCACCGGACGCCTCCGAGCCAATGCAGCTGGGACTGATTCGTCTTCAGTCTTCTTGGCCGACGGCTCCCGCATCAGCTCCGGACAGGTGACCCAAGAGACTTTTCCCGTACCTGCCATCACCTCCTTCCAGCATAAGGAGCTTCTGATCCTTGATGTGATCTCTTCCCCGTTGTTCCCAATCATCCTGGGCATTCCCTGGCTTCAGGCCCATAATCCCTCCATCAATTGGACTACCAGGGAAATCAGGTTCTCGTCCCCCTACTGCCAAGAACATTGTCAAAAGGAGTCTACTCAATCCTCTGTCACCCTATTTTGCATGGACATTGATCAGAACCTACGCCAATCAGTACCCGAACCGTATCATGGGTTCCTCGATGTTTTCAGTAAAAAGGGAGCAGACTCTCTTCCACCCCATCGGGCATATGACTGCCCAATTGAACTCTTACCTGGGGCCGAAATTCCCTTTGGGCGCATTTTCCCTCTGTCAGAAAAAGAACAGGAAGCACTAAAAATTTACATCAACGAAAACCTGGAAAAAGGATTCATCCGCCCATCTACATCTCCAGCTGGTGCTGGAATATTTTTTGTGACTAAGAAGGATCAGACTCTCCGCCCGTGTGTAGATTACCGGGAGTTGATTAAAATTACGGTTAAGAACCGTTACCCGTTGCCCTTAATACCCGAATTATTCCAAAAATTAAGGTCTGCTACTATTTTTACGAAACTCGATCTAAGAGGGGCATATAATCTGGTCCGCATCCGGGCTGGGCATGAATGGAAGACGGCATTCCGAACAAGGTTCGGGCATTATGAATATCTGGTCATGCCCTTTGGTCTATGTAATGCACCTGCCACTTTTCAACATCTGATTAACGATGTATTCAAGGACTTCTTAGATATTTTTGTAATTGTTTATTTGGATGATATTTTGGTTTTTTCTGAATCCCTCAGCCAACACCCGGAACACGTTTGCAGAGTCTTGGACCGTCTTCGCCTACATGGACTATACGCAAAAGCAGAGAAGTGCGAGTTCGAGCAACAAGAGATCCAGTTTTTGGGTTTGATAATATCCGCGACCGGTATCAAGATGGACCCCCAAAAAGTATCTGCTGTTCTGGAGTGGCCTGCACCCGTCGACAAGAAAGGTATTCAACGTTTCATTGGTTTCGCAAACTTTTACAGGAAATTTATCAAGGGATTCTCTGCCATCATAGCCCCTATTACACGGTTGACACAACAACATGTCAGGTTTCATTGGAGTACGGAGGCTCAAGAGGCATTTGAGAGACTTAAAAGACTTTTTACATCAGCTCCAATTCTCAGTCACCCTAACCCATCTTTACCTTTTTTGTTAGAAGTTGACGCATCCGAAGTGGCGGTGGGAGCGGTCATTTCGCAAAGACAGGGTAAGGAGGATTTAATACACCCTGTGGGATTCTTCTCCCGAAAGTTATCGCCAGCTGAAAGAAATTACGATGTAGGGGATCGGGAGCTCCTTGCCATCAAGACCGCCTTGGAGGAGTGGAGGTATCTATTAGAGGGTGCGGCTCACCCGGTATTAATATATACCGACCATAAAAATTTAGAATATCTAAGATCTGCCAAACGTTTGAGACCCCGACAAGCTCGTTGGGCCTTGTTTTTCACTCGCTTCTGTTTCCACATCACTTATCGGCCAGGATCAAAGAACGTCAAACCAGACGCATTGTCACGCATGCATGATAACCCTAAGGACTCACCTGCTCCTGACACGATTCTACCCACAAACAGTTTTTTTGCTCTTACACACAGATCTCTTAACTTTAATCAAGGAAGCCTCTTCCCACTCTCCAAGACCTCCAGGAACCACCTTGACATCTCGAGATGGCTTGCTATGGAAGGGAAGTCAAATCTTTGTCCCTGAAGATATTCGAGTTAAGGTACTAACATTGTTTCATGATCATCCCTTAGCAGGACATTTCGGGGTACGGAAGACTCGTGAACTTGTACAGCGTACATTCTGGTGGCCCAATTTAAGGGAGTTTTGTGAAAAGTACGTCAATTCCTGCTCCATCTGCTCACGGAACAAGACTTCAAGGAACCGAGCCTGGGGACTGCTTAAACCTTTACCTATACCAGACAGACCTTGGAAAATGATTTCTATGGACTTTATAGTCGAACTACCCCGCTCTGAGGGGTGCACAGCCATTTTTGTGGTGGTAGATCGCCTATCTAAGATGGCCCATTTTGTGCCCCTGAAGGGAACCCCATCCGCTACAGAGACAGCCCGTGTATTCATTAAGGAGATCGTCAGACTACACGGAGTACCTACAAATATAGTCTCCGACAGAGGGGTACAATTCACCTCACGCTTCTGGAAGGCACTTTGTGAAATCTTGAAGATTGAGCTTTCTCTCTCCTCAGCCTATCACCCACAGACTAATGGGCAGACAGAGAGAACCAACCAAACCCTCGAGCAATATATCCGATGTTTTACTTCCTCTAGCGGAATTTGCATACAATAATGCCTGTCACTCAACCACTAACCAATCCCCCTTCTTTTCCAATTATGGTTTTCACTTGACTTTTTTACCAGATTTTGTTTCAGAATCCCCAGTTCCGGCAGTCCAGAAGACAGTGGAATTCCTCAAACGCAACAATCAGGTCCTACAAGAAGCTATGTCCAAGGCCCAGGCAGATAGCAAGAGGAACTTCGACCAAAAGAGAAGGGGGGAGCTGGTTCTGCAACCTGGAGATCAGGTATGGCTGTCTACATCCAATATCAAATTGATGTGCCCTTCTAAAAAACTTGCACCTAAATTTATGGGACCTTTTCCTGTTAAGAAGAAAATTAATCACTCCCTGTCATCTCTACCAGGGGTGTTGCAAGAGAAGCCCTCTCTACAGCTTGATCTCAACCAAGTGCCAACATTGAAAAAGTCTATTAGTTGCCCCCACCCCTCTTGTCTCCTATGTGATACGGGGTATATAGAGACCATCCTAGCAGGTGTGGCTCTTTGTGACTGCGAGCCACGGGGCCTCTCCTCTACCCATGTCTACGCTGGCAAGGCTGCATTAATGGGCACTGATGAGTCAGGCAGCAACCAGAATGGGTTCTTTACCCCTTAAATTCTGCTCTAAGCCCATGGTCTTTGGCCCACCTGTCGGTGGCTAAATGAGTGTGTTTGAAGTTGGCACTTATGTTTTTGGGGGGAAGATGACTTTTGTCCTCCCCTGTTGGGACTCGAGTGAGGGTAGCCTCCCTTTGTCCCTTGTGGTGGCTTGGCTGGAGCCTCCTTTTTTGGTTAAAGAAGAAGAAACAATAAAGTTCATATATGCTTTATATTTACCTTCATCTTTGGAATCCCAAGTCATACAAAGATTTAAGAAAAGCTTATATAGAATTCTCTAGAGCTACCTACATATACAGACAGCTCATTTACACATATACATATTGTTTTATGATCTGATGTATGTAATCCATCTGGTCTTGTTTACGGTGTTTGAGATCAGACCAACGTTTTCGGATTTGTTCCTTTGATCATTCCAACCAAAATTTGCACTGAAAAACAGAGATGACCTTCTCCAAAATTAGGTCCTTTCGGCTGTTGGGCCTTTCGTATTTGTGCAGCTTGCAGTCGTAATCGTGCTTCTCTAGGATGCGCACCATCTCCACCATCTCACCCTTGCTCATGAGGGTTGCTTTGTGCCTCCTATGAGCTCCACCACCGCATCCTGAATCCACCATGTTGTCCCTCTCAAATCTTGCGCCGTCTGTGTCACATGCAGAAGAGAGATTGTCATGCCCCAGCGTCATGACGCACTGAGGGCGGAGTTTGGCGCATGCGCAGTGTATATAAAAAAAATGCTAACCTGAGGAGTTCATTTAAAAGGGAGCTGAACAAGGTCCTGGAATCTGAGAGGTCTGGAGCAGCAGCGGATGACCTATATGTCCCCAGGCTGTGTTATTACCACAGCCTGCAGTTTTTGACCGACCAGACAGAACCCAGGCCATCGCTGTCTACACTCCCTTCAACGTGTGCTTAGGCCACAGCTCCTGAGGTCCTCACAGGTCCTGATGCACAGGATGAAGATGTGGAGGAGCCCAGCTTGACCCAGGTATAGCATTGTCGAACATATTTGTAAAAAAAAATACAATAATGATAACTAGACTTTTGGGAAAATATTTCTGTCTTAACAAAGGGGTTTACATATCAATAGACAGTGGTGACCAAAAAGGATTTGAACAAGAATGAAAAATTCTGGGGTTAGAATAATAGTCTTTTCTATTTCTCCACATTCAATTTGCAACAGTGACGAGATCAAAATTTTGTGTGATTGATGTCAAAACCCTAAAAAATATTCTAATCATTTTCATACACAGGAAAGTGCCAGTCTGGAGGAGCCAGCTGCCAGCAGCCAGACGGAGTTGCAGATCCCTCCCCTACGTCCTCCTGCTGCTAAAAGGGCCAGGAAGAGCAGGAATCTGGAGGAGGCCATAGCTACCTTCCTCAGCCAGGCCACTACTGCGCCCTGTACTGACCCAGATGAGGCTGAGGCATTTAGGTGCATGATGGCCAATAAATTAAGGCAGATGGCCGGTGAGCAAAGGAGCAGGTGTGAGGAACTCATCCTGCAGCTCCTCAACAAGGGGGTGAAGGGCTAAATTTCAGAAACAACCCACATTTCTGATTTTGTGGCCCCACCTCCACAGCCACCCCACCCACCACAGCAGCATGGCAGTCAGTGGCAATACCAGCCACAAGACCCCAAACAAGGCTGCTGGACTGGGGATTTTGAACCCTTCACCACTTAGTAAATGTATTTATTTATTTATTTGAATAATGATTTTCTTTGTTATATTTTCTATATTTTTGTATGCATAGAATGCACTTTTTGGTTAAGTTCTTTGTATTTGGATGGCAGATAGCATCTCTAAATTAATTTGTTTTAGTTTCTTCTGCTCAAAAATTGTGTAGAATAATACTTGGCTATGTGTTTTACTTCAAATGACAGTTTGGGAGTAGGCAGTTACATTTAAAAAAAAAAAAATACAATGTAAAATTAACAAGGGACACCAACATAGTTGTATCTTTCATCTTAAAAACTACGGGATAATGGTGTTGTGGTAACTTGCCCAAAAAAAAAAAAAACAACAAGCATTATAAGAATATTATTGATATCTCTAGAAAACAAAAGCCTTTTAAAATGTGTTTGCCATAACTCCATCAGTATCACCAGTAAAGCAGCTTCATTATTATCCCATTAAAGAATAAGAGAATGTGTGCTGCATTTCGACATTTCATAATTTTTCACTAATGTTAATTCTCCATTACGAACGCTAGTTTTTTACAAGACCGACCACTTCTGGCTTGTTGCTTGCTTCCAATCATGCATGTTTGTACTTTTGACTTTTGTGTGACGGACTTGTGTACTGACCATAAGTAAATCAGACAACAGACCGTTGTCCACCGAAAATTTACTAGCCTGCCATCCAACATTTGTTGGCCGAAAGTTGGACAACAATTGTCAAAAAGCATACTAACAGTCAGATTTTAGGACAACAGTCTGTCAACAGACAATCCTCTGCCAACAATCGCATCGTGTGTACGAGGCTTTAGGGTGGCCATACACAAAACAATAAATATACATTATGTGAGATCTGATTATCATTTGCACCGACTGGCTCATATAGTGCTGGCAGAGCAGTAATAAGTGCGTCCAAGCATCATAATTCCTTTTTGTTTAACAGATGTTTTCCAACATAATGTAAAATCTCTGACACTTGTTATCAATAGTTTTCCAAGAAAAAAATGAACCTTTTGCTGTTTTTGTACCTTATTGTACTATCAGGATGAGAATAGGAGTGGTAGAAGCGAGAGGTCTGTCAATCTTTTGTTAAACAAAGTGTTACTAAAAGCCTTCTAAAGCAAGTTTGTAAAGCAAACTCATAAAGTTCAGGGCTACAGGAAGTGTTAGTAAAAAAAAAAAATATTTAGTGACTATGCCCAGCATAGCAGACTATGGGGACAGAGTCAGCCCTTATTGGTAGGAGTGTTTTCAGGTAGGCAGTAAATGGAGTAGTGTGGAGCCGCCACTTCCTTCTTCAAGCAGCTGTCTCGCTTGTAGCGACAGCTAACACGCACAGAACATTTAAAAGGAAAAGATCAAAGTCCTCTTTAACTGAAGCACAAAGTAAGAATGTTGTCACGTCATGTTTTCATATCGTACATTGCATGCTTATCACCACCCCAGTCTGTGTCCCGAACACAGCAAGTTAAAGCTAAACTAAACCCAGGGGAAAAAAATCAAAAAAATGGACCACAGAAGAGTGTGAACTAAAGAATGTTGATATTTGCTCAAATGCGAGAACAGCTTTGAATACTCAGAAGTTATTGAAAAGTTGTACATGATGGTTGTACTGCTACTGGAACCTATCCATCTATGATGACAGGGTCACATTTAGATCTAGCCTAAAGCTGGACATACCTGTACATGGGTAGATTTTTTTAATTAATTTTTATTAGTAATTATTAATTATTCATTTAAAAAAAAAATTAACAAAATTATACTATATTATATATACTATTACTAATACGAATACTAATATTAAATACAAAAAAATTATACGTGAATGGTGCTGCGCTGCTTGTAAACAAAGTGAATATAGTAAACCTGCAGTTTGAATAAAGCTATATAATACACAGTATGTGCAACCTTTGCAATAATGTATATGTGCAAACATATCAATAAAGATGTGTGCAAATCAAGCAGTAAATTATATTGTTGATTTGCACACATCTTTATTGATATGTTTGTACATATACATTATTGCAAAGGATGCACATACAGGTACTCCTCACTTAAAGTGGTGTTCCACCCCAAAAAATAATTAAAAGCCAGCTGCTACACATACTGCAGCTGCTGGCTTTTAACAATAGGACACTTACGGTACCTGTCCTGGAGTCCAGCGATGTTGGCACCGCAGCTGATGTTTCCATCAGCTGTCGGGTGCTGCCGCTGCCATTGCGGGTAAGGGTACCTGGCAGTGTAGCCTTACGGCTTCACGCTGGGAGCCCTACTGCACAGCTCCTCTCTCCTACTGGCCTAGCGACAGGGGGACTAGGATATATCAAAGGACAATGGTGCTCAGTAAACCAATGTAGATCACTAAATAAAATCAATTCAGATTAAATAAATGGAGGTACATATAATGTAAATGACAATGACATGAGGAACTCAGGGGGAGGAGGAGGGAGGAGGAGGAGGGAGCCCCGTGGTGATGTCACGGGCCGTGGCCCGGACCCCCGGAAGTGGGAACAGGATACCTCCCCCCCCCGAAAGGTGCCAATTGTGGCACCAGAGGGGGAGAGGAGACAAATGAGCGGAAGTTCCACCTTTGGGTGGAACTCTGCTTTAACAACCAGGTTCCGTTCCAATGACCAGGTCGTTAAACGAATTGGTTGTTAAACGAGGAAAAATCTATATTTTAAACATTCTTAACTACTGTACTGTACTGTAGTGTAAAAAAAAGGTCTAAATACAAAACTCCAGCTCAATAACATTGTTTTAATTTGCATAAGTACAGAACACAAATTAAAATTCTGTACTGTACAATACAATGATGTACAGTGCGTCGTTTGGGTGGGGAGAGCTGGTCGTAAGTCTGAGCAGTCGTTAAACAGGTAAAGTCGTTAAATGAGGAGTATCTGTACTCTGTATTATACAGCCTTATTCAAACTGCAGGTTTACTATATTCACTTTGTTTACAAGCAGCGCAGCACCATTAACTTATCATTTTTTAATCTATAGTTGTGGGAACACTATTAGGTGTCTGCTGCCACCACAATTTAGCAACATATACACTTACCGTATATCACTTACAGTGGCAGTGCGGAAGAACCTAGTCACTTACCTAACTAAATACAAAAATATTAATAAAAAAATATAAAAGAAAGTTCAAAACAAACAATGTTTGTTTGAATGTTAAAAAAAATAAAAATTCATTAGGACAGTCTTTCTTGCCGTCAATAAGTCAACTTATTTTGTTTGAAAGTCCCTAAAATTTTGTCCAGACCTGCTATCTGAATGGGATCCCAGCAGTGGCGACTGGTGTGTTCTTCTTTTAGGGGGGGGGGGGGGCAGCAAATAAACAACACTGCCCTCTTTCCTGAGAGGAAATGACGCGATTTAAGGCGGATCACAGCGAGATCTTTGTTCAGAGTGTTATCTAAGTTGTCATAAGAATGGGGCAGGACCTTCCTCTGCCGCTGCCCAATGTTTTAGACAACATTAGAAACAATCAGCGCTACGGCCGTCATTGAATCGCGCATGCCCGAGATCGAGAGGTGCATGCTGGTTACCCAGCATGCACATCTCAAAAGCTATTCTAGGAAGCGATCTCAATTGGGCTTCACATACCCACATTCCTGATGGAAACGGCCACAAAAGGAGGAATACATTATTACAGTAAGAAATTAATATTTTTGAACCATTGATCATGATAATTGTATATTGTTTAAAGAAGAGGTCCAGCCTGGGAGAAAAAAAGTACTGTAAAATACTGTAGCTGCTGACTTTTAATATTAGAGCACTTACCTGTCCAGGGAGCCCGCAATGTTGGCACTCCAGCCGAGCTTTGGATCGACTCCTGGGTGCTGCTGCCACCATTCCTGGTAAGGGGAACCTCAGCTTCACAGCGGGTTCCCTACTGCACATGCACGAAAAGTGCGCTGCACTTTCAAATTGTCTGGGGACAGAGGAGGGGGGCAAAATTCCAGGAGATCGGGCTGCGGCTTGTCTCCGGAAGTGGGAATGAGACCTGTCAAAAAAGGTCTCCCGTTCCCCCCTCCTGCCAGGGAATCACTGTGAGACATCTGGCACATAGATGTGCAGTAGAGCATAAATTTCCTCAAAGAACGGCTAACAGGCGTGTGCATGCGTGCGAGAGTCAGTGACCGTGGATGCGCATGCGCATACGCGCGGGCACAATGCCCAGACAGCCTTTTTTAAAGGGAGTTTAGTCTCCCATCCTTTGCTGACTGATCTTCAGCTGTGTCCTGTATCCTGATCCGATCCTGTGTGCTTTTCTAGTTGCTGACCTGGCTTGTTCTTTGACCTTGGCTGTGTATCCCGTTCCTGTTTTGCTGCTCACCTCTGACCTGGCTCCGTTCCTGACTCTGGCTCCGTTTATGATTTGGTACCCCGCTGCCTGCCTGCTGACGACCCTGTCTATTCCCGAGACTCTGCTTCTGTCTATGACTCTGACTTCTGTTATCCTTAGATGTCTACCTGGCTGTCTTCTGTTCCAGCTCTGCACACCGCTGCCTGCTCCAGTCTCCAGAGCCCTGACAAGCTGCCAGCCCAGAATCATCCACATCAGGCACTCGTGTCCCTCCTGTCTTTCGGCTTTCTCTGTCTCATCCTCAGTGGGGCCAGGACAGGATATAAAGAGGCCGACCTCATCAACTCAGTCTCCTATCAGGTACATGACAGTATTTTCACAGACCATAAGAACTTGGAATACTTAAGAACTGCTAGACGACTGAGACCCCGACAGGCCAGATGGGCACTGTTCTTTTCACATTTTATATTCCACTTAACCTTTCGTCCCGGATCCAAGAACGTTAAATCTGATGCGCTCTCACGCATGTTCCTCAAATCAGCTCCACCTTCTGAACCTGACACTATTTTGCCTGCCAAGAACTTTCTACTGCTACAAGCAGATGTGATGTCCTAAATCAAAGAGGTGGTCGCTAACCACCCTCCTCCTCTGGATTTACAGATAAACTCTTCTTCCACAAGGAACAAGTCTTTATTCCTGAACAATTTAGAGTTTCTATTCTCAAGAAGTGCCATGGCCATCCTCTTGCTGGGCACTTTGGGATCCATAAGACCTTAAATCTGGTTTCCCATTCCTTTTGATGGCCAGATTTATTAAAGGACTGTAGAGAATATGTTAGATCCTGCTCTGTATGCCTCAGAAACAAGTCTGATTGTGCCAAGACCTGGGGCCTGTTGGAATCCCTTCCAGTACCTGAAAAGCCATGGAATATGATTCCCTTGGACTTTATTGTGGAACTTCCCCCATATGAAGGATTCACCACTATCTTCGTCATAGTTGACAATTTCTCAAAGATGGCACATTTTGTACCTCTCTGCCACTGAAACAGCTTCTGTATTTATCAAAGAGGCCATAAGGTTACATGGCATCCCAGCAAGTATTATTTCAGACCGTGGGGTCCAGTTCACCTCCAAATTTTGGAAAGCCCTGTGTGAAGCATTGAATATTGAACTTTGTCTTTCTTCTGCTTACCATCCACAGACAAATGGACAGACCGAGAGGACAAACCAGACTCTCAAACAATATACAATCGTCTTTCTCGCAAAATGATTGGGTGTTCCTACTTCCTTTTGCAGAATTTGCGTATAACAACTTGGTTCATTCTGCCATCAAGCAGTTACCCTTTTATGCCAATTACGGTTATCCTCCCTCCTTCCTACCTGATGTACCCACGGAATCTACTGTACCAGCTGTACAAGAGAGATTGAAATTTCTTAATACTAATAACCAACTGTTGCGAGGAACTGTCTTGAAGACATTTTTTGATAAGGGGAGGAGAGGGAATTTAAATTTGAAACCAGGAGATAGGGTCTGGTTATCTATAGCAAATGTAAAACTGAAGTGTCCCTCGAAGAAGCTTGGCCCAAGATTCCTGGGTCCTTTTTCAATTAAGAAACAGATCAACTCTGTGGCATTTGAATTATCTTTATTGAGTAATCTGAAGATTCATCCTGTATTTCATGTTTCTCTGCTCAAACCAACGGTTGCTAATCCCTTTCTGGATCGAGGCTCTGAAGCTCCTGCTCCATTATTAAGTGAAGGTAATGAAGAATAAGATGTAGAGGGTATCCTGGCCTGTACGAAGAGGGGAGGTCAAACTCAATTCCTCATTAAATGGAAGGGTTATGGTCCTGAGGATAACTCCTGGGAACCAGCCTCTAATGTCCATGCTCCTCGGTTGGTACAAGCTTACCTCCAACTTCATCCTGAAAAACGGTCTCTAGTGGGCATCCGGAGTCTGCCCCTAAGGGGAGGGGCAATGTCAGGGAATCCCTGTGATACATCTGGCACATAGATGTGTGCAAGCGCATAGATTTCCTCAAAGAACGGCTAACATGCGTGCGAGAGTCCACGGTCGCAGATGCGCATGCGCACGCTCGCTGGCACAATTCCTCTTGGTGCCAAATGGCCTATTTAAAGGGAGTCCAGTTTCCTATTCTTTGCTTACTGATCTTCAGCTGTGTTCTGTATCCTGATCTGATCCTGTGTGCACTTCTAGTTGCTGACCTGGCTTGTTCTTTGACCTTGGCTGTGTATCCTGTGGCTATTCCTGATACTCTGCTTCTGTCTATGACCCTGGCTTCTGTTAACCCTCAGGTGCCTGCCTGGCTGTCTTCTGTTCCAGCTCTGCACACCACTGCATGCTCCAGTCTTCAGATCCCTGACAAGCTCCTGGCCCGGAATCATCCACATCAGGCACTCGTGTCCCTCCTGTCCTTCGGCTTCCTCTGTCTCATCCTCAGTGGAGCCAGGACAGGAGATATAAGAGAGGTCGACCTCATCAACTCAGTCTCCTATCAGGTACATGACACCTCCCCCCTGAAAGGTGCCAAACGTGTCATCGGAGGGGGGAAGGGAGCATATAAGCAAGCACTTTTGGGTGGAACTCCGCTTTAAGTTTGACTAAAACTGTTGTAAAAATTTGAAAACAGAAGAATCAGCACACGGAACATAATTCAGTGGATTCTTCTGTTTTCAGTAGAAATCTTGCTGTGTCGAAAGTCCTGCACCATCAAATCCAATCAACTTTCCCTGAGTTGGATCTGTAACACAGAATCTGTGAATAAAGCTATCAAAAATCCGCCTATCCCCCATTCAGAGATCATTTTCCATGAATAAAAGCTGAAGTATGGCTTCTATGAATGGTGGATTGGGCAGGTAAGGGCATAGTCAAGTTCTCTTGATGAGAGCTCACTAGTTCAATTAACTCCTGCCATTGGTCCTTGGTGTGGAGGCTGCATTTTCCATTTTTTAAGATTCTTTTACTGGTACTTTATTTTTACCCTGCAAAAAACATATTTCTGTGCAGCTAACAGGAAATAACAAGGGCACTGCATTCCTGGTAAGACTGACAGGTATTTTCTCAGTAACAAACAACTGGCCAGTGCCCCCACCTATAACTGGCCTTTGCAACAATGAGCACATGGAAGGGCAACACATGCAAAACAAAACCAAAGAAAATTCCCAGCTGAACTCACCAAGCAGTCTGCAACCAACCAAATTATCCTGCCTAACAATTTGCGTTAAAAACAAGGGTTTAGTTAGCACACGTTTGCAAATACATGCGTATGCTCTAGAGCTGCTACAATGCCCCCCCCCCCCCCATATTTCTGCAGTCATAACTCTTCTAAATTACTGAGAGCCTCCATAGAATAAGCACATGCATGCAATCGCCACAGCGATCTGAGCCGGATGTTCGGCACTCCTCCTTCCCCAGCCGTCTTCTAGGACACACCACAGGTCCCTGAAGACTACCGGACAATTCGGAAGGTGCAGTGTGACTATAACATGCGCAGTAGGAAACAGGTTGTGAAGTCACAAGGCTTCACTTCTTGTTTCCCTAACTAGAGATGCCAGCACCTGCACCCAAAGCCTAATGAAGAATCGATTTGGATGAGGACATCACTGGATCCCTGTACAGATAAATGTCCTTATATTAAAAGTCAGTAGATAGTATTTGCAGCTGCCGGCCTTTTTATTATTTTCGAGAAGCTTGGAGTTCTTCTTTAAGAATGCCTGTGTGAAGGAGGCCTATAAATGAATAAGCTTAAAAAAGAATTCCAGATATGGACAGTTTATGCGTACTGTATTTACATTGGTCCAGCTTTGGACCTGGCTGATGTCCCTGAAAGCTTGAAATCACTGAATTAGACAGCTTCTGGATCTACCCTGCGTAAATAAAGATTTAAATGGCTGTTTGGAAGGGCACCACATCCATTGGGACAATATGGTAAAAAGATCAAGAAAATATTGGACTTTACTGGTACCAGAAAGGAACGACCACGTAAATTGTATAAAAATAATATTTTATTGCAGAACATTTAAAAAACAAGTTCAAAATATCAATGCCAATATCCTGTGCGATTGGCCATATTAATAAACCATGAAAAGTACACCAAAGGGGGTCATACTGTGAATTCACAATATTTGCAGGTTCAATATAAAAGGCCGGCGCGTTTCACATCTTAGCTACCTCAGGGCCTTATCATCTTGGTTTGCAAAGTTTGCAAAGGTAACAAAAGTGGCATAGCCAAAAGAAAATGCACAGTAAGCAATCTGGATTATATACAGTCTCATATGACAATTGAAGTGTCACTATGTAAAAACACTTACGAGTCGCTTGGACAATATAGCCTGGGGAGGATTATGTTACATACAATGCGATGTGGGATAGTTGCAAGGGCAGCAGAAGTAA
The DNA here is from genome assembly GCA_028564925.1 of Lithobates sylvaticus. Taxonomy (NCBI): domain Eukaryota; kingdom Metazoa; phylum Chordata; class Amphibia; order Anura; family Ranidae; genus Lithobates; species Lithobates sylvaticus. The sequence continues at coordinate 92,846,852 of CM053028.1, forward strand.
ATCAGTAGTGATTAAACACCAGAATGTGAATGTAAAGGACAATAGTATAGATGATTCGCCATATATGGGCAATGCAAAGAAATCCTACAGCCAAGGGCATAAATCATACACTTACTAACATCGACAGAACACATACTTGAGCAGAACCTGTAATAAAAATATTGTTGCGTGGGACTGGGAATAAATGCAAAGTGTTCTCTGATTGGAGGAGGTGGAGAGGCAGTGCAGTGATGTCAAGCTCTGCACCTCATCCAATCAGAGAATACTTTACACTTATTAGGAAAATCAACTCCAATATCTCATGCTGATCCAATGGCTTTAATTCTGTCAGAGACAGTAACATAGATTAAGCACTTGGAACAGTTCTGACTTTATTTTGGGTAGTAAATAGGGTCCACCTGGGTGTAGTTTAATCTCAGTATAAATACAGCTATTCTGTGAAGCCCTCAGAGGTTTGTTAGAAAACCTTAGTAAACAAACAGCATCATAAAGGCCAAGAATTACACCAGACAGGTCAGGGATAATGTTGTGGAGAAGTTTAAAGCAGGGTTAGGTTATAAAAAAATATCCAAATCTTTGAACATCTCACGGAGCACTGTTCAATCCATCATTTGAAAATGGAAAGAGTATGGCACAACTGCAAACCTACCAAGACATGGCCGCCCACCTAAACTGACAGGCCGGGCAAGGAGAGCATTATTTAGAGAAGTAGCCATGGTAATTCTGGAGGAGTTGCAGAGAACCACAGATTAGGTGGCAGAATCTGTCCACAGAACAACTATAAGTCATGCACTCCACAAATCTTACCTTTATGGAAGAGTGGCAAGAAGAAAACCATTGTTGAAAGAAAGCCATATAAGGGCCCATTTGCAGTTTGCAAGAAAACATGTTGGGGACACAGAAAACATGTGGGGGACACAGAAAACATGTGGAAGAAGGTGCTCTGGTCAGATGAGACCAAAATTTAACTTTTTGGCCTAAAAGCAAAAGGTGTGGCAGAAAACTAACACTGCACATAACTCCACTCTCTAGATGTGCAAAGCTGGTAGAGACATACCCAAAAAGATTTGCAGCTGTAATTGCAGTGAAAGGTGGTTCTACAAAGTATCGACAAAGTATTGGCTGAACACAAATTCACGCCACACTTTTCAGATATTTATTGGTAAAACATTTTAAAAACCATTTATCATTTTCCTTACACTTCACAATTATGTGCCACTTTGTGTTGGTCTGTCACATAAAATCCCAAGAAAAATACACTTACATTTTTAGTTGTAACATGAAAAAATGTGGAAAATTTCCAAGGGGTATGAATACTTTTTCAAGGCACTGTAGAACAAGAAATGTATACAACATATACATTGTTATAAAAACGCAAAAAAATTATTGTCTTATATGATACAAATATATATACATGAATTTTCAAAGAATACGTCCCTCCAAGTTATAGATCAAATAACTTGGTTATTTATTTGACCACTTTTACAAATTAGTCATTTGTTAGATATATGGTTGCCAATTTATGAAAAAACACGCTTCACATTTTCAGGACGCAGAGGTGACTATTGGGTGAACTTTGCTGATCTAAGGTAAATATAAACAGTCAAAAATAAATTAGATATCTCAAAATGGGTGACGACCTATGTAGACCACACAAAACCTCAACTCAAGTTACACCATGGGAATAAAAGGGGTGATTGTCCACTTAAAATCAATAAACTTATCCCACAGCCATAAACGTATGAAAGTATACCATACTCTACAAAGCACACAAACCCCCAAACTTTTTACACCTTCAAATAAACCTCTACACTGGGATGGATTTCAGAAGTCTCCATGGTATGAGTAACTATTGTCTATTGATATATCAGTACTGTGATGATTAGTGGTATAGAGCATAGAGTGCAAATCACAGTGTGGAGTATGAATTGTACTGCTCAGTATACACAATGGGGCAATTTGGAGTATGTATCATACAGCACAGTGTATGGCGATGTCACCCACAATACACTCAGCATATACACAACATTACATCTTATACCCACTTCAGAGCTCCTGTTAAAGCTGCCTTTCGTAACCTGTTTACGCTAAAGAAACCCTTGAAATAATTTTCAGGTCTCAGGTACCCCTAATCAAACCAAATTATCTGGGGTCAGTGGGAAAAATGTTTCTTACATTGGTGGTCAGAAAGCCATCCTTACACATATCTAGAAAGATAGTTGGTGTCATGTCTCTGACTTTGCCAACTATGCCGGCACCATCAAATAGGAGGTCATTCAGTCATAGCTCATGGAACTCTCACCAACCTCTGGAGGAACCCTGGTTGAGAATGGCTGCATTAGAGGTTCAGCAGATTGATACTTGTCAGACTGCAGGCAGATCACTATATCCTGACCAGAAGCCCTCATTTCTCCCAGGCTTCTTATGACGTGAAGCTCCACCCATTTCTGGTACATAATTTCCCTGCTCCTCCCACTACTGACTGTATCTTGGGACTACCTCTCAAGCCCATCTTTGGTTTTGTCTTTAACAACATAGGCACTGACTTCTGGTTTCATAACCATCCAGCCAAGTGCTAAATAGCCCTACATATCTTTAAAAAAGTTTTTTTTGTAGATAGAGAAAATACATTCCTGATCTTTCAGACACAGGAAATATTATTACTTTGTGAACCAGGAGACATCATACATTGATACATTTTTGCAAAATTTTTGAAAAATATCATTTATCTAGCACTGTCAGCAAAATTTGAAATAGACTTTGAACCTTTTTCCTAACAATTGTATGCTTCTCATCTCAGGATGAAACGGGACAAATGGTGTGTCATTAGAAGACGGTTTCTATTGCACATTAACCTAAAAATTCTTGTTCACAGTTCTGATGGAAATAAAAGCTACATTATGATTACAACATTAAACATTTCACTTCACAGCAATATCTGCACTCATTTTATAGAGCCATGAGTAATGGTCACTTTTATGTGCGATCCTCTAGTGTTATTATACCTGGGAACAGTCACTTTAGTGGATCATTAAAGACAAAATGATATGGAGATGCGTTTCAGGTTATGACCAACATTAAGGAGCTAGAATTGTATTTTATGTCTCCGTTACACTTCTTGTGTTAACATATATCAGCTATTAGTAAAGGTACTATTCCACTTAACACAAGGTACTATTCTACTTAACACACTAAATTATATTTGACAAAAAAAAAGGTGTTGAAAGAGGACCTAGAATCATATAGATTTCTTCATGTTACAAGTTGTCCAATGTATAAAGCAGCCCATAGAGGATTTGAATTTCTTTCCTTCCAACACAGGTGGAAGGAAATAAAAACGCTTGATTCCCCCGTTCCCCCATCAACACATTCGGTGTTGATGGGGGAATGCCTCCCCCAATGGTATTGTGTTCTGGGGGGGGGGGGGGGGGGTGTGAGGAGCCCTCCAGTCATCTATACAAATACTGTAGCTGCTGACTTTTAATATACAGACACTTACCAGCCCAGGGATCCAGCACTGTCATCACCCACGCTTCTTTGCCAGTCCTTGGGTCCCCTGGCGCCACCATATTACTTGTGGGAAACCGACTATGACTTCCTGTTGTTTCACAGCCAACTTTTTCAATGGTCCCACAGACTCCTGGGACATGTGACGTAGGTGGGGAGGAGGGGGTAAACTTCTGCTCTGCTCGCCTAGATAAATGTTAGTGGGAGCAGATACCTGTCAGAAATAGGTACCCACTCCTAGAAATTTTTTTTTGCCAATGATGAGAAAGAAGGGGTGGAAAAGGAGGATGAGCAGAGCTTCCCTTTTCTGGTGAAGTTTCGCTTTAACTGCATCTGACCACCACAAATTGATTCAATACATTTTTATTATTCATAGCAAAGTTACCCACCCATCCATGTGTCCGTGCTTTATTTTATTGAGAAAACACTTTGAAAAACACCCCCCCCCCCCCTAGCATTTCTAGCCACAGCCATCTTAAGTAAGGGCAGATGATTCACATAGCATTTTCTTCCTGGAATCCATTTGCTCTTAGCTCATTCATGCAGGCAGAAGGGTGTACCTAACTGAGAAAGCTCCTCCTCCCCTCCTCCACATGGAAGAAAATAAATGCCCATGAAGACTCCTGGGATGTATGACAACATTTTGGTCTAGGCCAGAAACTAGGAAGCAACTGCATAAATGTAAAAATACGTTTAAAACAAGTAAATATGATATACTTTCATATCTTACTAATGCTAGTAACATACGAATTAAAAATAGTTAATGTTGAATGAGAGAGTTTAGTTCTGCTTTAAAGTTATATTGAAGCCGATTTTTTTATGTATACTGCAGATACTAGGACTTACAATATATGCTGGTTGTTCTTTTGTAAAAGTTTTCCTTTCTTCTTGAATATGCCGGTGTAAGCAGTAGGCGTTCAGAGAAGACAGCAGAGAGTGACGCAACACAACAGTTCTGGACAAGAAGCCTTTTATTAGTAAGAAGAAAATGTAGAAAGTTGTACATATAATCTTGGGCCTTGTACCCCTGAATTAGGGAGTTCACCAAGTGAATATCAGTGTAAAGCAATAATTGAATAGTACATGAAGGTTTTAGGATACACGTCTCCGCTGTTTTCACTATTGAGAACAGACAGAGAGTGCTTCCTTTAAGCTCCAAGTCTCTGTCGCTCTTTTTTTCCATTGCCATTCAATCATTATTTCTCTTGTGATACATCCCCAATACCCTATGGTTTCCCAAGATGGGGGAGAATAGGTGGGAGATAAATCCTCTCATCAGGCAGGAAGACCTTACATAAATCTGGTAAACTCTCATAAGCGCCCTATACTCTGTATACTGGTCTGTAGGGCGAGGAAGTCTGCAGCACTTGTCTTTCCCTAACAGAATGGAGCTCTGTCCCAACCTGACTTCCCACCTAAGGGCCCCCAGCATGACAGACCCAGATTCCCACAAGATGTCCAAAGGAACACATAGCAGAGGACATATTTTTTTTGGCTTGATTCCCCCTACTGCCAATGTTAAAGAAGCAGCCACCTTCATTGACATTGTTTTTCAGGTACCTAGACAAAGTTTTCAACCACCCAATACTATCTACTACTAAACAAGCTATTGGTAAACAGTTAGTACACTCTCCACTAAAAAGGCCATTGGTAAACGGCACCCAACACCCGTTTACATGAGTCCCCTAAGTGCTCACCCCATTTCCTATTCCCCTTTCAGGGGTTACCCTTACATGTGCACTCCCAGGGAGGACTACAATCATGTAGATACAGGCAGCTGTCCTCATATTGGCAATACATTTCAGAAGGGACACGCATGTGAACTGCTGCTATGCATGATGGAACCTTTAATCCCCAAAAAAAAGTGTAATGAATGGAACCAACAGAATTAGTGTGTGCTCCCTGACAGGAAGTTCAGGAAAGCAGTGCACAGTAGGGGAAGGATGTAGATACAGAATGTTATTAAAGTAAGTCTTTCAAAACTAAGTGTGATAGAATCAATTAATGTGCTGTTGTAAAAAAAAAAATATATATATATATATACACACACTTTTTTAATACATATATATTAATATATTTAAGAATAGTGTATCTATATAATGTCATATGCCAGGGCAGAAGTATCACTGACAGATGTACTTTAAAAAATAAGAGATATTTTTATACTTGGAGCAGATATTATATTATGCCAAATTCATAGTTAAAGCAAACCTATCTACAAACTACATCACATTGGTTGGGTCAAATCATACACAGCACATAACTAAACAAATAATAGATTGTTCTATGTTGCTGTAGCTGCATCATTTTTCATATATTCACCTTTTACCTGTCTGTATGAAGCTTCCATTATAGAAACAGATAAAAGATCTATAATATTGAATATTTCATAATATTGTTATAAATTTAGATGAGTTGATTATAAGATGGAGATTGGGTATATAAATTAGTACATTCTTCAATAACTTTTTGTTATATTGCATTGTTGATTGTAATATTGCTTTATGGTGTATACGTATAATGGTTATTTTTTTATTTCCACTTATTCAGCTGGAATTTCATTATACAGTTATGGAATCCTGGAATGTGATCTGTATAAATCAAACCTAGTCTAATCTCTGTGAAAGTTGCTTCAAAGCCCAATTATCATAGGGTCAGATTCCCAGTGGTATATAAACAAGACAAAAAACAAAAAAAAGGTAAATGACTAATAGTATGTACTCACAAGACCCACTATAGCCAGTCTGTAGGGTTGTTCTTAAGTTTTATTTGTATGTAAGTTGTAACAGGTACATTTTTTTTTTCAAAAAAATGTACCTGTGTAATTTTTTCAAATATTTTAAAAGAAATAGAAAGTTTTTTTTTGATAGCATAGGGAAGGGTTAACACCCCTGTAACATTTTGTTTTGCTGTCTGTGGCCCTGGTCAGTAGATTTCACTTTCTGTCCCTGTGACAATTGGATTTAGAAAAATTTGGGTTGTCATGGAAACAAGGATTGGTGATAAAGCTTCAGTGGAGACACCTTTTTCCTATGATAACTCTTATGCCGCGTACACACGGTCGGACTTTCCGACGGCAAATGTGTTATCGGAGCTTGTTGTCGGAAATTCCGACCTTGTGTAGGCTCCATCGGACAGTTTCCATCGGAATTTCCATCGCACAATTTGGTTCTCAAATTTTCCGACAACAAAATCCGTTTGCGTAAATTCCGATCGTGTGTAGACAATTCCCACGCACAAAGTGCCACGCCTGCTTGGAATCAAGCAGAAGAGCAGCACTGGCTATTGAACTTAATTTTTCTCGGCTCGTCGTACCTGTTGCACGTCACCGCGTTCTTGACGTTCGGAATTTCCGAACAACTTTGTGTGACCGTGTGTATGCAAGACAGGTTTGAGCCAACATCCGTCGGAAAAAAAACATGGGATTTTGTTGTCGGAATGTCTGATCGTGTGTACGCTGCATTTCAGGAGTTAATTTCCCTTTCTAGGGGTAGATTTACTCTCACTTCCTGTTGTCTCCCTCCGTTTGTAAGTATGAGTCATATGTAAGTCAGATTTTTGTAACTCAGGGACTGCCTGTAATTTGAAAAAAACTATCCGCCTTTTATAACAAACCATGATCCACATGATTAGCAAAATTCAAAATTACAAAAATATATTGCTAATATGACATATAATCCAACACCCAATTAAAACACCATGGCAATTAAAATACCCATTGCACAGACATGATAGTTTTTTAAATTGGTGGGTTGCGTGAGTCCATAATGCGTGTTATTTAGCTTTTTTTTGTTATAAATCAAACTTGGAGCCCCACACTGCTGGAAGTTGATATAACAAATAGCTACTGAGGGCTACATTGTGGGAGAGTAGGCTGCAAATTCAGTTCCCTAGGATTCATTTAGTCCTTTGAATGCGTCGCTGCACAACTTCCATCAGAGAAAACCTTGAAAATATAAGTCATATAGCAAACCTTGGGAAATAGTCTAACCTTACATAGGGAGAAAGAAGACTCTCTCTTCATATTAACTCCAGGACACCCAAGGTGAACCATTCTTATGCCGCGTACACGCGGTCGGAATTCTCGTCGGAAAAAGCTCTGATGGTTTTCCCGTCGGACTTCCGACGGAATTTCACTCAAACTGTTTTGCCTACACACGGTCACACCAAATTCCGATGGTCAATAACACTACGGCATACAACACGTTCGACTGCACTATAAAAGGGAAGTTTAATGCTTCTGAGCATGCGTCAAATTGTTTTCAAGCATGCGTCGGAATTTTGCGTGTTGGAATTGCATACACACGATCGGAAAATCCGATAGAAAGGTTTTTCGTCGGATGAAAAAGACCGATGGGCATACACACGGTCGGAAAATCCAAAGAAAAGCTCCCATCGGACTGTTTCCATTGGAAATTCCGACCGTGTGTACGTGGCATTAGAGTTTTCACCAGTGCTTGTTTAGATGGATTAAACTCAAGCAGTGTCCTCAGCCAGGCACAAAAAGTGTCACACTCTGAACCTGTTGTTTCACACCAGATTTGACATTTTCTAATTTGTTAATCAAGTTGTGTGATCAGATAATCACATCATCTTGACTGCTGAGGCGCAATGGGCCTAGGTCCCAATTAATGTAACACAATGGGATCAAATCCCCCACCACCCTTGCCCTTTAACCCATTAAATAAGACACTTTGAACCATTACGTTGGAAAGGGCAATGCCGCAGCTTTCCATAATATCATAACATGACCATATTTAACGTGAACATATTTAACCAGTGCCAGTCACTGTGAGCACTCAACCAAAAGAGGAAAGTGGGTCCTGTCCTTACTATAAGTGCTGGACAGACAGCCTACTTCCAATTTTATATCAAGGGCATAGCCCATTACAGCAACATTAACTGCTGGCAAGGTAAAAAAAATAAACGCAGCAAGCTGTGACATACCATAACAGAGGAAAAAGAGGGACAGGAGGGTGGGCAGCTCTTTCAACTGACTCCTCCGAAAGACCCAGAATTCCCTGGGGCACACGTTCCCTGAGCTCAGGCCCATCCCACCCCCCTTATTTAAACCATTCATTGCCCTTGTCTGGCACCTAGCCATGCCCCATCAGTCAAGGCTCTCTTTCCCTAGGGAGGGGGCTCATGAGGCCTTCAATTTCCTCTTCACCACTCTAACTGTTGAACACTGCAACGAGGGTTCAATAAAATGTTGCTGCCAGACTCAACCACTTTACCAACCGCACAGTGTCCACCACCCTTCTCTGCAAGTCCCTCCACTGGCTTTTGTTTGCTCAAGGATTAAAATTCAAAACACTAGCAACAACATACAAAACCATTGACAAACCTGCCCCAGCTACATCACCAACCCTGTCTCAAAACCATCCACCACCCAAACTGTCCACTTCGCTCCACCCAAAGCCTCCTGCTGTCTAACTCCCTCATCATCTCCTCCCATTCTCGCTTTCAGGATTTCTCCGGAGCCTCTCCAATCCCATGAAACTCCCTACCCCTATTCTGGCTGATTCCTTCGCTGTCTGCCTTTAGGAAACCCCAGAAGACTCATCTCTTTTGGGAAGCCTATCCCACCTCTACCTAAAAAACTGAACTTTTATTTTCTATGAGCTATGATTATTAATATATTGTAGAGTTAGGCCTCATGCATACAGGGCTCAAAAAACTCCTGCAAAAGAACCTCTATGTTAGCCTACAGTATGTGTCCATGCATATACAAGCATTTACAGCCTAACAAAAAAAAACCCTTCACCAGCACATTCAGGGGAAGAGCTTTTGAGCAGAAAAACACTCGATGTGCGTATACACGTCTAAACACGCTTAAACAATAGGCACATTTAGTGCTTCAGCCTTCATTCGTTCCAATGGACAGAAGAAAGTAATATTCTAGTCAATGGAGTCCGTTAATGTTCAGATTCTTGACACACCTAAACATGACAAAATGTGGAAAATTTCAGGGGGTATGGATACTTTTTCAAGGCACTGTAGTGGGTCACATTTGAAAGCAGCATACAACACTTCACCCTTAAGCCCACTTCCATGTTATAGTCTCTTTACTTCCCAGGGTCATTAGTACTCACTCCGAGGGCTCTGAGAGAGAGAGAGAGAGAGAGAGGGAGACAGAGAGAGTGAGGGGTGTGAGAGATGCTGAGAGGGAGGGGGGCTGAGAGAGGGGGGCAGAGAGAGAGGGGTGTGAGAAATATGCTGAGAGAGAGGGGGAACAGAGAGAGGGAGGGGGCTAAGAGAGATGGGGGGACAGAGAGAGAGAGACGGGTGTGAGAGAGATGCTGAGAGAGAGGGGGAACAGAGAGAGGTAGGTGGGCTGAGAGAGAGAGAGTGAGGGGGGACAGAGAGAGGGGTGTGAGTGAAATGCTGAGAGAGAGGTGAGCTGAGAGAGAGGGGGAACAGAGAGAGGGAGGGGTGACAGAGAGGGAGGGGGAGAGAGACAGAGAGAGGGGTGTGACAGAGGGGGAACAGAGAAAGAGAAGGGGGACAGAGAGAGAGAAAAGGAACAGAAAGGGATGCTAGAGAGATGCTGAGAGAGCGGTGAGCTGAGAGAGAGGGGGAACAGAGAGAGAGAGAGAGGGGTGGGGGCTGAAAGAGAGGGGGGGCAGAGAGAAAGGGGTTTGAGAGTGAGGGAAGGGGACAGAGAGAGGGGGACACAGAAGGGGGCGGAAAAAGAGGGGGGCTGAAAGAGAGGGGGGGCTGAGAGGAGAGAGAGACCTCTAGCTCTGTCCTGTACCCTCTCGCATGCCCACAGAGATGGCTCTGCGTGCCAGCTGTGGCACACGTGCCATAGGTTCGCCATCACTGCCTTATGCTATCTGTGCCCAGCTCATAACTCCCCACTTATCAATGATCACTGCTGCTGCTTGCCTCCCAGGTCCTACAGGGGGAATACACTCCCATCAGAGCACACTTGTCCAGGCCTGAAAGGCCTTTTGCAGCCCACCCTAGCCTCCACCATTATAAGAGACAGAATGACTACAGCTAGCTTTTCTGAATCCAGGACTACCTCAGACACTATATTACCAAAAGTATTGAGATGCCTGTCTTTACATGCACATGAACTTTAATGGCATCCCAGTCTGTAGGGTTCAATATTGGCCCACCCTTTGTAGCAATAACAGCTTAAACTCTACTGGGAAGACTGTCCACAAGGTTTAGGAGTGTGTCTATGGGAGTCTTTGACCATTCTTCCAGGGGCACATTTGTGAGGTCAGGCACTGATTTTGGACAAGAAGGCCTGGCTCACAGTCTCCACTCTAATTCGTCCACGCTAATTCAAGGTGATGGTTGAGGTCAGGACTCTGTGCAGGCTAGTCAAGTTCCTCCACCCCAAACTCGCTCTTCCATTTCTTTATGGACCTTGCTTTATGCACTGGTGCGCAGTTATGTTGGAACAGGAAGAGGCCATCCCCAAACTGTTTCCACAAAGTTGGGAGCGTGAAATTGTCCAAAATGTCTTGGTATGCTGATGTCTTAAGAGTTCCCTTCACTGGAACTAAGGGGCCAAGCCCAACCCCTGAAAAACAACCTCCACACCAAATGATTTGGACCAGTGCACACCTAGTGACAGGCTAGCTTAATGCACCTGCTTAAAAGGAGGTGGAATGTGAGCAATCAACAGCCTTTACTGGATGTGCTGTATGAGAGCCAGAGTTGTAAATCTTGGCGCTGGATGTTTGATGCTTACTTTTCTTTTGGGGCTGAATGAAACTACGTTTTTAAGTAATGCTGCAACCATCTACAAATAGGACACACCTCTTTAGAGAGATCCTTTTTTTTCCCTGAAGTCCAACTTTAGCTTTAAACAGAACATGCTCACTGCAAAACTAAGAATCCTATATGGGTATTTCAAAATTCGACAACGCGCACCACAATCCTCTGACTGAATGGTGACATGCAGCTGAGAGCACTAGGACAAGCCAAGAAATGTCATAGACAAGAAAGGTGCTTTGTAGTTATCACTTAAACTTCTCATGACAGGTAGTTTTAAGAGCACTGTATAAAGCCAAGTTCAAAAACAGGTATATTTAATGACCAGAGAGCCTCATAATTTTTATTAACATAGAAGTCTAAGAATCCAAGTCAGTCAATTAGGAACTACGTTTCTATATTTTGCTTAAAGCTGAATACTAGGAAGATATAAAAGACACAAATGTATGCAGTTCTGTAATCTTTAATACATCATCAATTGTCATTCAAACCTGTGAATGCACCTGATACCGATTACATGCAAGAACCCCAGTGTAAATAGATTTTTGTTTAGTGTAGGTAAATTTGTTCAGGCTTGGCTGGCAGACAAACCTGTGTGTTTTTTTCTGGGTAGGGGAGAGACCCAGAGAGAGCTGTGTAACTCACAGGCAGCATCACTGAGACCTCCCCCCTACTTCTGGAACTTACTAGAAATTTCCAAAAGAATGGGAGGGGAGGTATAGTGGAGCTGTCTGGAAAATTCATGAGGGCCCTGACCAATCCCCAACAGATGGGTTGGCAGGGGCAGGCCCACTCAAATACTTAGGATCAGCACAGCCGGGGGCAGTGGAGTTCGGGTGGAAGATGGAGATGGAGATGGAGTGTTAGCATGTCAGTGGCCATTGAGGTTCCCCTTGTCTGGGGTGGGGAGTGAACTCAGGCCTGGGCTAAGGTGTGGAAGGGACCCTCTTAACGACACACAAAGTATTCACCCCCCGTGGCTTTGTACCTATTTTGTTACATTACAGCCTTTAGTTCAATTTTTTTTAACTCTGAATTATATGTGATGGATCAGAACACAATAGTCTAAGTTGGTGAAGTAAAATTAAAAAAATATATACATTACTATTTTTCAGAAATAAAAAAATGATAATTGGCATGTGCGTATTTATTCACCCCCTTTGTTATGAAGCCCATAAAAAGCTCTGGTGCAACCAATTACCTTCAGAAGTCACATAATTAGTGAAATGATGTCCACCTGTGTGCAATCTAAGTGTCACATGATCTGTCATTACATATACACACCTTTTTGAAAGGCCCCAGAGGCTGCAACACCTAAGCAAGAGGCACCACTAACCAAACACTGCCATGAAGACCAGGGAACTCTCCAAACAAGTAAGGGACAATGTTGTTGAGAAGTACAGGGTTAGGTTATAAAAAAATATCCAAATCTTTGATGATCCATAGGAGCACCATCAAATCTATCATAACCAAATGGAAAGAACATGGCACAACAGCAAACCTGCCAAGAGACGGCCGCACACCAAAACTCACGGACCGGGCAAGGAGGGCATTAATCAGAGAGGCAGCACAGAGACCTAAGGTAACCCTGGAGGAGCTGCAGAGTTCCACAGCAGAGACTGGAGTATCTGTACATAGGACGACAATAAGCCGTATGCTCCATAGAGTTGGGCTTTATGGCAGAGAGGACAGAAGAAAGCCATTACTTTCAGCAAAAAACAAAATGGCACGTTTTGAGTTTGCGAAAAGGCATGTGGGAGACTCCTAATATATATGGAGAAAGGTGCTCTGGTCTGATGAGACTAAAATGTAACTTTTTGGCCATCAAAGAAAACGCTATGTCTGGCGCAAACCCAACACATCACATCACCCAAAGAACACCATCCCCACAGTGAAACATGGTGGTGGCAACATCATGCTGTGGGGATGTTTTTCATCAGTCGGGACTGGGAAACTGGTCAGAGTTGAGGGAAAGATGGATGGTGCTAAATACAGGGATATTCTTGAGCAAAACCTGTACCACTCTGTATGTGATTTGGGGCTAGGACGGAGGTTCATCTTCCAGCAGGACAATGACCCCAAACACACTGCTAAAGCAACACTTTAGTGGTTTAAGGGGAAACATGTAAATGTGTTGGAATGGCCTAGTCAAAGCCCAGACCTCAATCCAATAGAAAAGCTGTGGTCAGACTTAAAGATTGCTGTTCACAAGCGCAAACCATCCAACTTGAAGGAGCTGGAGCAGTTTTGCAAGGAGGAATGGGCAAAAATCCCAGTGGTAAGATGTGGCAAGCTCACAGAGACTTATCCAAAGTGACTTGGAGCTGTGATAGCCGCAAAAGGTGGCTCTACAAAGTATTGACTTTAGGGGGGTGAATAGTTATGCACATTGACTTTTTCTGTTATTTTGTCCTATTTGTTGTTTGCTTCACAAAAAAAAAAAAAAACATCTTCAAAGTTGTGGGCATGTTCTGTAAATTAAATGATGCAAATCCTCAAACAATCACATGTTAATTCCAGGTTGGTGAGGCAACAAAACACGAAAAAAAAAAAAATGGCCAAGGGGGGTGAATACTTTTGCAAGGCACTGTATGTGTGTGCATTTGTATTCAGCCCCCTTTACTCTGATACCCCTAACTAAAATCCAGTGGAATCAATTGCCTTCAGAAGTCACCTAATTAGTAAATAGAGTCCACCTGTGTGTAATTTATTCTTAGTATAAATGCTGCTGTCCTGTGAAGACCTCAGAGGTTTGTTAGAGAACCTTTGTGAACAAACAGCATTATGAAGGCCAAGGAACACACCAGACAGGTCAGGGATAACGTTTTGGAGAAGTTAAAAGCAGGGTTAGGTTATTAAAAAAAAAATATCCTAAGCTTTAAACATCTCACGGAGCACTGTTCAATCCATCATCCGAAAATGAAAAGAGTATGGCACAACTTCAAACCTACTAAGACATGACCATCCACCTAAACTGACAGGCCAGGCAAGAAAAACATTAATAAGAGAAGCAACCAAGAGGCTCATGATATTTCTGGAGGAGCTGCAGAGATTCAGCGCTCAGGTGGGAGAATCTGGACAACTATTATTGGTGCACTCCACATATCTGGCCTGTACGGAAGAGTGGCAATAAGAAAGCCATTGTTGAAAGAAAGCCATAAGAAGTCCCATTTGCAGTTTGCAAGAAGCCATGTAGGGGACCCAGCAAACATGTGGAAGAAGGTGCCCCTTGTCAGATGAGACCAAAATTTAACTTTGTGGCCTAAAAACAAAATGCTTTGTGTGGAGGAAAACTAGCACTGCACATCACCCTGAACAAACTATCCCCACTGTGAAACATGGTGGTGGCAGCATCATGTTGTGGGGATGCTTTTCTTCAGCAGGGACATGGAAGCTGGTCATAGTTTATGGCAAGATAGATGGAGGCAAATACAGGGCAATCCTAGAAGAAAACCTGTTATGCTGCGTCCAGACTTTCCAGCAGACTAGGTCCAACGGGATTAGTCCATTGGACCATCCGATCGTATGTGGGCTAATCCGTTTGTTTTTCGGGAAAAAAATCCGGCGGACCTAGAAATAGAACATGTTTCAAATCTATCCGACGACACAATTCCGACGGACTTAAATCGGGAAATCCGTTCATCTGTGTGCTGGTCCGACAGACCAAATACGATGCAAGGGAAGCTATTGGCCACTGGCTATTGAACTTCCTTGTTTAGTTCCGTTTACGTCATCATGTTCAAAACAAAAGGACTTACGAACGGACTTAGTCTGTTAGTTTGTGGGCAAGTCCGTTCGTTTTGAAAGTCCGTTGGAATTCCGCCGAAAGTCCATCGGGAAGACCGTCGGACCTAGTTTGCCGGAAAGTCCGGTCGTGTGTACGCGGCATTAGAGTCTGCAAAAGACTTTAGACTGGGGCAGAGGTTCACCTTCCACCAGGACAACGACCCCAAACATACAGCCAGGGCTACAATGAAATGGTTTAGAGCAAAGCATATTCATGTGTTAAGCCCCATACACACGCGCGGATTATCCGAGGACCAGGTCCGTCAGATCATGTCCGTCATACTTTGTCTGATGTTGGTGTTGCATACACACGGTCGGACAAAGTTGTCGGAAAATCCGATCATTCTGAACGTGGTGACGTTTGTTGCCTACGACGGGACTACGTAGAGGCTAGTAGCCAATAGCTTTGGTCTTGTAATGTGATCTGAGCATGCGTAGCACTTTGTCCATCGGAATTCGATACACACGATCGGATTTGGTGTGATCGGACTTTGTTGTCGAAAAATCTATCCAGCAGGAGATAGGACTTTGTCCGTCGGACAATCCGACGTACACTGTCCGATGGTGCCTACACACGGTCGGATTTTCCGACAACATTGTCAGATAGGACAGAATCCATGGGAAAATCCGACCGTGTGTATGGGGCTTTAGAATGGCCCAGTCAAAATCCAAACCTAAATCCAACTGAGAATCTGTAGCAAGACCTGAAAATTGCTGTTTGTGCAAAGAAGAATGGACAAAAATGTCACTCTCTAGATGTGCAAAGCTGGTAGAGACATCCCCAAAAAGACTTGCAGTTGTAATTGCAGTGAAAGGTGCTTCTACAAAGTATTGACTCAGGGGGGGGCTGAATACAAATGCACGCCAAATTTTTCACATATTTATTTGTAAAAACATTTTGAAAACCATTTATCATTTTCCTTCTACTTCACAATGTCACCTTGTGTTGGTCTATCACATAAAATCCCAATAAAATACATTTACATTTTTGGTTGTAACATGACAAAAATTAGTGGACACCAGTGTATAGGAGGAATCCCTTTAGTTTTCCCACATAGAGGAGTTTGGCTCCCATGGTTGAGACACAGGATCTTTCATTCTATTACTAGGGTAGGACCCACTAATTCGGGGGTACTTTGTCGCAGTAAGTGGGCTCAGCACTATATAACCATATAGTGTGACCAAACCCCCATATTTTTTGAATATTTTCAGGTGTTTTTAACTAGCCCTGCAGGAAATGTTATTCTTGAATGTGTGCGCTGTAATATGTTCGCTAATGACAAAATGTGGAACATTTCAAGGGGTATGAATACTTTTTCAAGGCACTGTAGATGTAGCTATTGTAACAGATAGGATATATATCTTATCAATAAAAAAGGAAAGCTTGAAAGTCATACCTACAATATATCATATATGGGTGTAAATACATTCATTAACAGTGTCAGGTATGATGGGTATACATGCGTTGATAAACCTATTCTACAATATTCTATATGTAACTCCAGAACAATAAGAGGTGATGTAATAATATGCAAATGGTACACAGCGCTGCTGGCTGGACCTCTTATATCAGCTGTAAGTGCATACTTCGTATCCTTATATTTGTGACCGAGTCAAAATGGGAAGCTGAGCCAGACCACAAAATACCCTGTTTAATCAGGGGTAGGCCACAGCATGACTGGGATTATCAAAGGATAAATCAGAAGTAAACTAGATGTTCGAATTACAAAACCAGGACACAGCTTTTCATATAAACTAGGAAATGCAAGATCATTTAAAGTCCCCGCTGTACCACTAGTTAAGTATATTAAAAGATGGACTAAAGTAAAACATAAAAAAAAAAAAAAAGACCCATACCCTGGTCTGCTACAAGTAATTTAGTAATCTCTATTTCAGATTTCAGATTTCTACTTGCATCTGTTTTAAAACAACTGCTACTTTTATCTTTTGACCAGTGAAATATTTCAGAATGAAAGGTTCAGCCGGAGGATGGACTCCGTTTAGAGCTTGTTAAACAATGTAGAAGGCAATTGACTATTCCGTTCCCCTAGGTAAGAGAAATCTATTTGTTTAGGCTCCAGAATAGTTTGCTAGCTAGAAAGGCAGTAAGAAGCACTTATTTAGGGGCCATTCATACAACATACATTGACATGCTGTGTTGCGGTGCATTGCGTTTTAATATGCACTTTTATCCTCAAGGTCTGGAACATGCAAAGGGTCTACGGCATGGCAGAGGAGCCATACTTACAGAGTTGGTAAGGTTGAATAAAGACACCAGTCCATTCAGTTCAACCTGTATGTGTGTGTCTACTCTTTTCCATATCCCTGTACATTGTATTTGCTAAGAAACAACAAGAATCTAAAAGTTTTTTAATTTATCTACACTCCCCGCTGACACCGCCAACTGTGGAAGGGAGTTCCACATCCTTTCTGCTATAACAATAAAGAACCCCTTAGGCAGTCTAATGCCCCGTACACACGGTCGGATTTTCCGACGGAAAATGTCATATCGGACCATGTTGTCGGAAATTCCGACCGTGTGTGGGCTCCATCGGACTTTTTCCGTCGGAATTTCCGACGGAAAAAGTTTGAGATCCTGCTCTCAAATTTTCCGACAACAAAGTCCTATCGGACTTTTTCCGATCGTGTGTAGCGAATTCCGACGGACAAAGTGCCACGCATGCTCAGATCACATTACAAGACCAAAGCTATTTTCTACTAGCCTCTACATAGTCCCGTCGTACGCAACGAACGTCACCACGTTCAGAATGATCGGATTTTCCCACAACTTTGTCCGACCGTGTGTATGCAACACCAGTGTCGGACAAAATCCGTCAGAAAAAATCTGACGGATTTTGTGGTCGGAATTTCCAACCGTGTGTACGGGGCATAAGGCTGAACCACTTGTTGTCCAACTTCACTGTAGAGACCTTAAAGAGTAACTCCACTTTTGTTGAGAAAAAAACATTCTCCTCTGGGTGATCTATGTACATTTGAAGGATTTTAACATCTCTCCTACCTTTTATTGTACATTTGAAGGATTTTAACAAAACTCCTACCTTTTATTATTCTGAAGAAATCCCTGTATGTTTGTTGGTGCTCATGTGGTAAAGTAATCTAATGGGAGCAGTATCTTAATTATCAACCAGCTGCTGCACCTGAAGATCTCTTATGAGGAAAATTGGCAGGGTCTGCATCCCTTTAGACTTAATTTCCTATTGGGAGTATCTCACCAAAAATTAAATTTTTGTTGCAGGGGATGCCGGAAATCTCACTTGTATCTTACTTGTATCTTAGGCAAACTTCTGGGATAATCAGTGAGCCAATCACACAAGCAGGAAATAATGTTTCTGGGGAGTGGTCAGTACACATTCTGTGTACAGAACACTTCCAGGTAGCCATATTGCATTTTCAGAAAATTACAGATCTGCAGATTGAAATGGAAATGTGTCCTTTTCAGAGCAGACCGCCCAGCTGTCGGTTAATTGCCAGCTCTATTCTTACCACAGTGACTCACCTGGTAATGATATCATGCTCGTCAGTCCTGCTGGCTACATAAGCTGCTCAGTTCAGATCCTCTTTGTCTTCGCCTTGGTCAACATATCAAGAGACTCTCTGCTGTGTTCCTGTTAAAATACTTGCTTGGCTTTATGTCCCTTCTGGTTCCTGATCCTGTCTGCTGTTCCACTATGCTGATCTCCAGTTTCCTGATTTCCTGGCTTGTTCTGACTACCCCAATTGGTTAACGAACCCTGGCTATGTTTTGACTACATTTTCCATTGTTACGTTTTTACCATGACTAGGGTAGCTAAGAGCTAACCACCCCAACTGACCAAGTACTCATTTTACCCCCCCCCCCCCCCAGAATGCCATACCTTACTTATATAAAAACCACACAACACATGGGGTGGGGTTAAATGGCCGAACTTGACCTTTTATTTAACAAAACCTTTATTTCAAATAACTAACATAATAAATGACTTAATTCAGATACAGTGATTTGAGATCCTTGACGGTACCATATACCCCTAACATTTTTGTGTCTGAGGCACCAGCTAGCTGAGTTGCAACCCCAGCCGCAACCCACTGACTCAGGGCCTAACCCAGCTGACCTCAGCCACCCAGGGTTCTCAACACTTCACCACCGTTTACCTGATGACCAGATTTACACCGCCGTCAAGGACCCCAAACCGCCAACACAGAAATGAAAAACATCCAACACTATCGTAACCACATTAAGGGCGGGAGGGAGGGATGTTCAGCCAACGATTTCTGCTCTGCAACTGCTGAAGCCCCACCTACCCAGCAACTAATACTTACTAAGCTCCCCCAACCCCCTTCTCCTTGGCCAATCAGGTAAGAGCCTGTGCTTAAATGAAAATATAATTGTTTACCCCCCGTTGACTGGTTACCCTTACCACCCTGTCATGTATCCCCTCCGCTGAATACTAGGGATGAGCCGAACACCCCCGGGTTCGGTTCGCACCAGAACCTTCGAACGGACCGAAAGTTCGCGCGAATTTTCGAACCCTATACGTTATAATGGACGCGAACGTTCGAAATCAAAAGTGCTAATTACAACGGCCAATATGCATGTTAATGTCATAAAACAGGTTTGGGGACCCGGGTCCTGCCCCAGGGGACATATATCAATGCAAAAAGAACTTTTAAAAACTAACGTTTTTTCGGGAGCAGTCATTTTAATGATGCATAAAGTGAAAAAAAAAAAGTGAAATTTTCCTTTAAATATGGTACCTGGGGGGTGTCTAAAGTATGCCTGTGAAGTGGCATGTGTTTCCCGTGTTTAGAACTGTCCTTGCACAAAATGACATTTGTAAAGGAAAAAAAGAAGCCATTTAAAACCACTTGCGGCTTTAGGTTTGTTCTTAAGTAGAATCTGAACAGGTACATTATGAAGTGTAGCTCCATCCCAAAAAAATCTATTTTTAAGCTTTTTGGAGAACATAGGGAGGGGTTATCACCCCTGTAACATTTGCTGTCTTTGCACATCTGTTCAGAACATGTCACCTCACTTTCCGTCCCAATGACAAATGTTTTTGGAAAAAGTGGGGTTTTAATTGAAACAAGGATTGGTGATAAAGTATCAGTAGAGAGGAGATACCTTTTTCCCAAATTAAATCTAACAGGATAGAATTTCCCTTCCTAGGGGTAGATTTCCTCTCACTTCCTGTTTTTCTCTTTCCATTTGCAAGTAGGAGTCGTTTGTAAGTTGGATGTTTGAAAGTAGGGGCCTGGCGTATATACTCTGCAGAAATTTGCCCTATTAGATGTTGGTGTAGCTACAAGACTGGTGGGCACAGGAATGGGCCCTGCTGTGAGTTAATAGATCAAGATTTGTAATTGCATGCACCTGTTGAACAGGGCAGAAAAATTGGGGGTGGTGGTGGTGGTGGACGGTGTTGCCACAAGACTGTAAGCTCTCACAGTTACTCTTGGTGGGCGCAGGAATGGGCCCTGCTGTGAGTTATTAGATCAAGATTTGTAATTGCAAGCACCTGATGAACAGGGCAGAAAAATTGGGCCTTTGGCGGTGGTGGTGGACGGTGTTGCCACAAGACTGTAGGCCCTCATAGTTACTCTTGGTGGGCGCAGGAATGGGCCCTGCTGTGAGTTATTAGATCAAGATTTGTAATTGCAAGCACCTGATGAACAGGGCAGAAAAATTGGGCCTTTGGCGGTGGTGGTGGACGGTGTTGCCACAAGACTGTAGGCCCTCATAGTTACTCTTGGTGGGCGCAGGAATGGGCCCTGCTGTGAGTTATTAGATCAAGATTTGTAATTGCAAGCACCTGATGAACAGGGCAGAAAAAATGGGCCTTTGGCGGTGGTGGTGGACGGTGTTGCCACAAGACTGTAAGCTCTCACAGTTACTCTTGGTGGGCGCAGGAATGGGCCCTGCTGTGAGTTATTAGATCAAGATTTGTAATTGCAAGCACCTGATGAACAGGGCAGAAAAATTGGGCCTTTGGCGATGGACGGTGTTGCCACAAGACTGTAGGCCCTCATAGTTACTCTTGGTGGGCGCAGGAATGGGCCCTGCTGTGAGTTATTAGATCAAGATTTGTAATTGCAAGCACCTGATGAACAGGGCAGAAAAATTGGGCCTTTGGCGGTGGTGGTGGACGGTGTTGCCACAAGACTGTAGGCCCTCATAGTTACTCTTGGTGGGCGCAGGAATGGGCCCTGCTGTGAACTATTAGATCAAGATTTGTAATTACCCGCCCCTGTTAAACAGGGGCTGAAAAATTGTGCCTTAGGCACTGGTGCTGGTGCCACAACACTGCAACCCCTCACAGATACTGTACTTGGAGCACAGCAGTCACACGTGTTGCGAAGCATTTTTTTAAAAAATTGTAATTACCCGCCCCTGTTAAACAGGGGCTGAAAAATTGTGCCTTAGGCACTGGTGCTGGTGCCACAACACTGCAACCCCTCACAGATACTGTACTTGGAGCACAGCAGTCACACGTGTTGCGAAGCATTTTTTTTTTAAAAATTGTAATTACCCGCCCCTGTTAAACAGGGGCTGAAAAATTGTGCCTTAGGCACTGGTGCTGGTGCCACAACACTGCAACCCCTCACAGATACTGTACTTGGATCACAGCAGTCACACGTGTTGCGAAGCATTTTTTAAAAAAATTGTAAGTACACGCCCCTGTTAAACAGGGGCTGAAAAATTGTGCCTTAGGCACTGGTGCTGGTGCCACAACACTGCAACCCCTCACAGATACTGTACTTGGAGCACAGCAGTCACACGTGTTGCGAAGCATTTTTTTATAAAAATTGTATGTACACGCCCCTGTTAAACAGGGGCTGAAAAATTGTGCCTTAGGCACTGGTGTGGTGGCATGGATCATTGAGGAGGAGGAAGAGGATAGTCAGTGAACATAAGAGGACAGTCACTCAGCATCAGCATAGGCAGTCTTGAAGGGATGTGACATTAAAAATTATTCGGTTATATCCGCCTCAGGTGCCTGGTAGCTGGTGGTGATCCAAGACTGATTCATTTTGATGAAGGTCAGTCGATCAACCGAGGCGGTGGACAGGCGCACCCTATGATCAGTGACAAATCCTCCAGCAGCACTGAATGTGCGTTCGGAAAGAACGCTGGAGGCAGGACAGGCCAGTAGCTCAATTGCATACTGTGCAAGCTCTGGCCAGTGATCCATCCTCAGGACCCAGTAAGCCAGAGGATTTTCGGTGGGAAAGGTGTCCAAGTCTGACCTTGCCCCAAGGTATTCCTGCACCATGTATATCAGACGCTGGCGATGGTTGCTGGAACCGATCATACCTTGGGGCTGCGGACTAAAAAATTGTCTGAACGCATCGGTCAGACGTCCACCTTCCCCACTGCTCCTTCTGCTACTGACCGAAGCCTCAGCAACTCGTCGCCCAGGACCAGGAGTTTGTAACCTCCCAGTTTCTGGGAACGCGTTGCACAGACCTTTCTGCAAGGCCTCCCTGAGATGTCTCATCCTCTGCTCCCTCTGCGACGGCAAGATAAGGTCCGCAACCTTACCCTTGTACCGCGGATCAAGGAGAGTGGCCAGCCAGTAATGGTCCCTCTCCTTGATCCGAAGAACACGAGGATCCTTCCGCAGGCTTTGCAGGATCAGGGAGGCCATGCAGCGTAGGTTAGCTGAGGCATTCGGTCCGGAGTCTTCTGGGTCACTGAGGATGACATGATCGCCAGCCACCTCCTCCCAGCCACGTACAAGTCCACTGGTTTGTTGGGACTGTACATCATCCCTAAAAGACTGCTGCTGCTGATGCTGAGTGCCAGGCTCCACCTCCATGCTCACACAATCCTCCTCCTCCTCCTCCTCCTCCTCCTCCTCCTCCTCATCCTCTTCCTGTGTGATGGGTGGGACAGAAGGAACACTGTCCGGATAAAGGGGGCCTTGAGAGGCAAGGAAGTCCTCCTCTTCCTGCCTCTGTTCTGCCTCAAGTGCCCTGTCCATTATCCCACGCAGCGTATGCTCCAACAGGTGGACAAGAGGGACAGTGTCACTGATGCATGCACTGTCACTGCTCACCATCCTCGTGGCCTCCTCAAATGGTGAGAGGACAGTGCATGCATCCCTGATCATGCTCCACTGACGTGGGGAAAAAAAACCAAGCTCCCCTGACCCTGTCCTGGTGCCGTAGTCGCAAAGGTACTCATTGATGGCCCTCTGCTGCGTGTGCAGTCGCTGCAGCATGGCCAACGTTGAGTTCCACCTGGTGGGCATGTCACATATTAGGCGGTTCTTGGGCAGGTTCAGCTCCTTTTGCAGCTCAGTCAGCCGAGCACTGGCATTATAAGATCGGCGGAAATGCACACAGACTTTCCTGGCCTGCCTCAGGACATCCTGTAAGCCTGGGAACCTGCCCAAGAACCGCTGCACCACCAGGTTGAGGACGTGAGCCATGCAGGGCACATGGGTGAGCTGCCCCTGTCGCAGGGCGGAGAGGAGGTTGGTGCCATTGTCAGAAACGACCATTCCTGGCTTAAGCTGACGTGGCGTCAACCACCTCTTGGCCTGCCCCTGCAGAGCTGCCAGAACCTCTGGCCCAGTGTGGCTCCTGTCCCCCAAACACACCAGCGCAAGCACGGCATGGCATCTTTTTGCCTGCGTACTTGCGTAGCCCCTTGTACGCCTACGGAGCACCGCTGGTTCCAAGGACAGAGCACTGGAGGAAGAAGAAGAGGAGGGGGTGGAGGAGAGAGGTGTGTCACAACCAGTAGCAGTAGTAGCGTTTTGGAGGCGTGGTGGCGGAACAACCTCCAACACTACTGCACCTTGTCCTGCATCCCTCCCAGCTGCCAATAGAGTGACCCAATGGGCCGTGAAAGAAAGGTACCGTCCCTGTCCATGCCTGCTGGACCATGAGTCAGCGGTAATATGCACCTTACCGCTGACCGCCCTGTCCAGCGAGGCATGGACATTGCCTTCCACATGCCGGTAGAGAGACGGAATCGCCTTCCGTGAGAAAAAGTGGCGTTTGGGAACCTGCCACTGAGGAACCGCACATTGAACAAACTCACGGAAGGGGGCCGAGTCTACCAACTGAAAAGGCAGCAGTTGAAGTGCTAGCAATTTAGCCAAGCTAGCATTCAACCGCTGGGCATGTGGATGGCTGGGAGTGTACTTCTTTCTACGGTCCAGCAGCTGGGGCAGGGAAATTTGCCTGCTGCAATCAGACGTCGGTGTACTGCAAGTACTTGGTTGTGACACACCTAATTCTACACCTTCAGTCCTCTCAGAGCAGCTTTCAGAGAGGACTGAAGGTGTAGTGGGGATGGAGATCCCAGCTGATGAGGAGCAAGGAGAGGTCCGCTTAGTTCTTTGGTGTGGGTCTTTTATGTGTGCCTGCCAACGAGCTGCATGGCAGGTCGACATATGTCTGGTCATGCTTGTGGTGCCCAAGCGGCTGATGTTTTGGCCACGCGAGATACGCTTGAGACAAATATTGCAAATAGCAGTGGTGCGATCTGATGCACTCGTCTCAAAAAAGGCCCACACCAAAGAACTTTTCTGATAACGTGCAGAGGCAGCGCCCTGCACAGGCGGAGCTCTGCGGTGTTGTACAGTTGCTGTGCTGGCCTCTACCTGGCCTCCAGGGGGCATCCTGCCTCGTTGGACATGTGACGCCGCATCCTCCTCCTCCTCGTCCTCCTCCTCATCCTCTCTCCCTTCAGGCACCCACGTGGAGTCAGTGACCTCATCATCCCCTCCCTCTTCACCACTAGAGCAAACCTGGCAGTAAGCTGCAGCTGGTGGAACAGTACTGCCAGATTCCTCAAGCTGGGTATCATCATCCGAGCCTTCGAATCGTTGGGCATCCTCCTGGAGCATGTACCCAACACTGTGCTCAAAGAGTTCGGGGGACTCCTCAGGAGGACATGGTGGGTCTAGGGAAGGGGTGGCTGATGATGCCATTGAGTACGCGTTGGCAGCTGCTCTGTCAGTACCCTGAGCCTGGGTGAGAGAGGATGAGGAGGATGAGGAGGGCTTGGTCATCCATTCTACCAAGCCTTCAGCATGATGCGGCTCCACATGTCCAGCTGCCGAAAACAAAGACGCGCGTGTCCCATGGCCACGTGCTGATGACGATGCACGACCACGTCCACGGCCACGGCCACGTCCACTAGAAACAGAGCCTGCCTGCCCTGTGTTCTTGGCTCTGCACGCTCTGCCTCCCCTTGGCGGTCTTCCAGCCATTGTAGTCGGTAGTCCTGTGGGTGCTGCTGAGAAGAAAATATAGGAGCTCTGTGTGATGCCACTAACACACTAGAAGTCCTATGGGTGCTTCTGCAAAGAAAATAGAGGAGCTCTGTGTGATGCCACTAACACACTAGAAGTCCTGTGGGTGCTGCTGAGAAGACAATATAGGAGCTCTGTGTGATGCCACTAACACACTAGAAGTCCTATGGGTGCTTCTGCAAAGAAAATAGAGGAGCTCTGTGTGATGCCACTAACACACTAGAAGTCCTGTGGGTGCTGCTGAGAAGACAATATAGGAGCTCTGTGTGATGCCACTAACACACTAGAAGTCCTATGGGTGCTTCTGCAAAGAAAATAGAGGAGCTCTGTGTGATGCCACTAACACACTAGAAGTCCTGTGGGTGCTGCTGAGAAGACAATATAGGAGCTCTGTGTGATGCCACTAACACACTAGAAGTCCTATGGGTGCTTCTGCAAAGAAAATAGAGGAGCTCTGTGTGATGCCACTAACACACTAGAAGTCCTGTGGGTGCTGCTGAGAAGACAATATAGGAGCTCTGTGTGATGCCACTAACACACTAGAAGTCCTATGGGTGCTTCTGCAAAGAAAATAGAGGAGCTCTGTGTGATGCCACTAACACACTAGAAGTCCTGTGGGTGCTGCTGAGAAGACAATATAGGAGCTCTGTGTGATGCCACTAACACACTAGAAGTCCTGTGGGTGCTTCTGAGAAGACAATATAGGAGCTCTGTGTGATGCCACTAACACACTAGAAGTCCTATGGGTGCTTCTGCAAAGAAAATAGAGGAGCTCTGTGTGATGCCACTAACACACTAGAAGTCCTATGGGTGCTTCTGCAAAGAAAATAGAGGATCTCTGTGTGATGGGACTAACACACTTCAAGTCCTATAGGTGCTTCTGGGAACAAAATATAGCTCTGTGTGATGGACTAACACACTTCAAGTCCTATAGGTGCTTCTGGGAACAAAATATAGGATCTCTGTATGATGGGACTAACACACTTCAAGTCCTATAGGTGCTTCTGGGAACAAAATATAGGTCTGTGTGATGGGACTAACACACTTCAAGTCCTATAGGTGCTTCTGGGAAGAAAATATAGGATCTCTGTGTGATGGGACTAACACACTTCAAGTCCTATGGGTGCTTCTGGGAACAAAATATAGGTCTGTGTGATGGGACTAACACACTTCAAGTCCTATAGGTGCTTCTGGGAAGAAAATGTAGGTCTGTGTGATGGGACTAACACACTTCAAGTCCTATAGGTGCTTCTGGGAACAAAATATATGATCTCTGTGTGATGGGACTAACACACTTCAAGTCCTATAGGTGCTTCTGGGAAGAAAATGTAGGTCTGTGTGATGGGACTAACACACTTCAAGTCCTATAGGTGCTTCTGGGAAGAAAATGTAGGTCTGTGTGATGGGACTAACACACTTCAAGTCCTATAGGTGCTTCTGGGAACAAAATATAGGTCTGTGTGATGGGACTAACACACTTCAAGTCCTATAGGTGCTTCTGGGAACAAAATATATGATCTCTGTGTGATGGGACTAACACACTTCAAGTCCTATAGGTGCTTCTGGGAAGAAAATGTAGGTCTGTGTGATGGGACTAACACACTTCAAGTCCTATAGGTGCTTCTGGGAACAAAATATAGGTCTGTGTGATGGGACTAACACACTTCAAGTCCTATAGGTGCTTCTGGGAACAAAATATAGATCTCTGTGTGATGGGACTAACACACTTCAAGTCCTATAGGTGCTTCTGGGAACAAAATATAGGTCTGTGTGATGGGACTAACACACTTCAAGTCCTATAGGTGCTTCTGGGAACAAAATATAGGTCTGTGTGATGGGACTAACACACTTCAAGTCCTATAGGTGCTTCTGCGAACAAAATATAGGATCTCTGTGTGATGGGACTAACACACTTCAAGTCCTATAGGTGCTTCTGGGAACAAAATATAGGTCTGTGTGATGGGACTAACACACTTCAAGTCCTATAGGTGCTTCTGGGAACAAAATATATGATCTCTGTGTGATGGGACTAACACACTTCAAGTCCTATGGGTGCTTCTGGGAACAAAATATAGGTCTGTGTGATGGGACTAACACACTTCAAGTCCTATAGGTGCTTCTGGGAACAAAATATATGATCTCTGTGTGATGGGACTAACACACTTCAAGTCCTATAGGTGCTTCTGGGAAGAAAATATAGGTCTGTGTGATGGGACTAACACACTTCAAGTCCTATAGGTGCCTCTGGGAACAAAATATATGATCTCTGTGTGATGGGACTAACACACTTCAAGTCCTATAGGTGCTTCTGGGAAGAAAATGTAGGTCTGTGTGATGGGACTAACACACTTCAAGTCCTATAGGTGCTTCTGGGAAGAAAATATAGGATCTCTGTGTGATGGGACTAACACACTTCAAGTCCTATAGGTGCTTCTGGGAACAAAATATATGATCTCTGTGTGATGGGACTAACACACTTCAAGTCCTATAGGTGCTTCTGGGAAGAAAATATAGGTCTGTGTGATGGGACTAACACACTTCAAGTCCTATAGGTGCCTCTGGGAACAAAATATATGATCTCTGTGTGATGGGACTAACACACTACAAGTCCTATAGGTGCTTCTGGGAAGAAAATGTAGGTCTGTGTGATGGGACTAACACACTTCAAGTCCTATAGGTGCTTCTGGGAACAAAATATAGGAGCTCTGCCTGCCTGCCACGAACACACTACAAGTCCTATAGGTGCTTCTGGGAACAAAATATAGGAGCTCTGCCTGCCTGCCACGAACACACTACAAGTCCTATAGGTGCTTCTGGGAACAAAATATAGGAGCTCTGCCTGCCTGCCACGAACACACTACAAGTCCTATAGGTGCTTCTGGGAACAAAATACAGGAGCTCTGTTTGCTGCCAGTGCCTGCCTGCCACGAACACACTACAAGCCCCTCTTTCTAAATCAATCCTTCTAAATTAATCTATCTAACTCAATCTCTCTAAGTGAATCTATCTAACTAAATCCAGCAGAGTGACACAGAACGATCCTGCTCTATCTACGCCGGAACAGCATGTGACCGGCGCAGACGGCGTGGCGGCCTTTTATAAGAGGGGGCGTGTACTAAAGCCCCTGAGCTGTAATTGGCTACAGGCGTCCTGCCTGTAGCCAATTATGGCTCTTCGAGTTTCCGGCGCTGTGATTGGCCAAGCATGCGGGGTCACAGTGCATGCTTGGCCAATCATCAGCCAGCAATGCACTGCGCCGGCCGCGCCGGCCGCAATGCATTGCGGGGCCGCTCGCATCACACGAACGTGATGCGAGCGGCCAAAATAGTTCTGGGCTCGCCGAGCGAGCGAACACCCGGTGCTCGATGCGAACATGGGTTCGCATCGAGCACCGGGCCCATCCCTACTGCATACTCAAGATGGTATTGATATTTGTGCTGGCCCACTGGTTTTCCTGTCCATTGGTGCGCAATGCTCTGCAATGCCACTCGTTAACCATGTATTGCATCACGTTGGGTTGGAAAAAAGTTGGGCTTGCTCACTTTTTTTTCCCAGAGCAAACCAGCGTATATTGGCCACCAGTGTGACCTACCCCCATTTATATATCTTTTTTTATTTTTTGCATGTCCTTGCATTGGCATGTGTTGAAAAATTGTGAAGCACATGTGGTAGGAATGGACCCCTAAACTGGTTATTAAGCTAGCAGGAAATTTGAATTAGAAAGCACAAAACAATTTTGAAATAGGCATATAACTATATATGGTGATATATTCATTTGCTATTTGTGATTGTATGTATTGTGGTATGTATTGTATGGGTAAGGTGTTTTTTCTGGGTGCAACAAGATTTAAAAGTGCCCAGGGACGAAGAAGCTAAACCACGGACTCCCCCCCCCCCCCCCCCGATGTGGGCAACCTCAATCATCTTCTGCAGTTGGGATCTTTGATAATAGCACTACAGCGGCACTTCTGCCTGTCTGACAAGGTATTTATACGATTTGGCCGGCACCACTAGAATGCTGGTACTTGGTGTGGACTGCCGGCACCACTAGAATGCTGGTACTCGGTGTGGACCAAACCCCTCTCCTGCTAGGGCTCTTCTTGTCAGATAGGGCAACCCCCAGACAGCAGGATGGGTCAGTACATGATGGAAGAGGTGTGAGGGTGGGCTTTCAGCTCGGTTGAATGTATTCTATGGGTTGCGCCCCTCCAACACATAAAGAAATTGCATGCAGGGTAGCTGTCCCCTCCTTTCTAGTCCTGGCCTTGCCCCTAAGTGTTTTGGTTCTCAAAGTACAGCCCCACTCAAGTCTTTGAGGGCTCACTGTGCAGGCTAGTTGGATAAATTAGTGGCTATGTAGGTTGTTTTACCATCCTTGCTTCTACCTTTCCTTCTGTCAGAATATCAATGAGGGTTAGCTGTGCACTTGAAATATGTGACCTGACTCTTGATGAAATTTGCTTTTATCTGTGATATGCTCTGGCCAAGTTATCACTTTGTACTTGTATCTTTATTTTTGTTTATTTTATTAAAAGGTGATTTATCTGGGTGATCCAGTACACTCTATTTGCTTACTATTGTCTTCAGTTATACGGCCGCTGGATATACGGCCGCTGGATATACAAGGTGCATGCCAAGGTACCAGTGAAACGTGGACAATCCCTAGAGGGCTGATGGTATGCTATCCAGGGGCGCCAAACATTGAGGAATTTATCATGAGTATCAGAGGTGAAGGATGTTAGCTTTTCATTTATCATGATATCGTTCATGCGGTTTTTAACTGCCTCAAAGCTGAGTGCAGGAGTTTTCCAGGCTTTTGCGATGGTCAATTTGGTGGCACTAAAGAGGTGCTGAGCCAGTTGTCGTTCTGAGCGGAAAAGTTCAGGAATGGGCTTACATAGGAGGGCTTCATAAGGATCTCTTTTGAGATTAGAGTGGAGCATATTACGTAAAAGCGTGTAGACCCTGACCCATAGTCTGCAAACCTTAGGACATGTCCACCAAATGTGGGCCATCGTGCCCTCCAGTGCACATCCTCGAAAACAATTAGGAGAGTAGGAAGGGATGAAGCGGGCTATCCTGGTCGGTGTGTAATACCACCTGTAGAAAA
Organism: Lithobates sylvaticus; assembly: GCA_028564925.1. NCBI lineage: Eukaryota > Metazoa > Chordata > Amphibia > Anura > Ranidae > Lithobates > Lithobates sylvaticus. The sequence continues at coordinate 92,877,257 of CM053028.1, forward strand.
CTTTATAGGCATTCTCCAGGATGAGCACATTCTTGGAGCTTTTTGTAAGGGTTACCGTCATGCTCTGCCAATCCTCAGGATCTAAACTTCTAGCCAAGTCCTTCTCCCACTGAACGTGATATGTTCTCACTGGGGGTTTCCTAGAGGTGATAATAGAGGAGTAAATTAAGGATATTAGTCCAGAGGAATGGGGTCGGGCCCTGCAAATAGTTTTGAAAGGGGTCAGGGTATATGGAGTCGATTGAGCCTTTATAAGGTCTTGCAGGAAATGTCGTATTTGAAGGTAATCCCAAGATTTTTCTAATGTTAGAAGGTGTTTATTCCAAAGATACCTGTATCTTTTAGGAGGACCTGACCCCTTCATACATAAGGGTTTTAGTGAAATTTAAGTGAAGTGACAGCGCTATAAATATATATAAGGTATACAGTAATACAATAAAAACGAATGTGCATGAAATATCAAATAATTAATCCTATATATAAATAATATTTAGATACTGATTTATATATTGTCTATGGGTTGTACTTTTAAGGTTTTTGGTGGTGTGTCACAATTGTAAGATTAGTTATTTGATTTTTCATGCACAATAATTTTTATTGTATTATATAATTTATATTATTCATTATTCGCTGTCACTTCATCTAAATTTCACTTGGATGCTTAGATGCTCACGACAGCTGTTTTATATTTTTAAAAAATTTTCACGCGCAGGAGGTAATTTTAATTTCATAAGGGTTTAGTGTATGCTTATCCTCTTTGCAGCTATAGGCAAAACAAATCTTAATACCTAAGCACAGTTTTGCAACTTTGACATGTGTTAGTAAAACCGTACATATCATCACAACTACTTTGTGCATCCAGGTGTATTATACCATGTTTTTTTCAGGACAAATTAGGCTTTTAGTGGTAAATGGTAATGGATATCTCTTGATATTTTTTTATTATCATAGGAAAACTGGCCCAAAATAGTAAAAAAAAAGAATATCATTTTTTTTTTTTTTTTAATTAAGCTGCATATTTATTGCTACTACCATAACCTTCCACTAGTACAAGTACAACCCAAATTAAATTCTCCCAAAAACACACATTTTGCTTTTTTTATCCTACCTGAAACACACTGACAAAAAAATACTGACTCTGACCTTGACCAAAACACTAACCCTGGCACTGACTTAGATCAAACCTTGATCTACTTATTTTTTGTATTTTTGTATTTTTTTTTATTATTATGTTATTTTTATTTTTTTTACACACACTTTTTTTCTCTGCAAGGAGAGAGAGAGATATGATGTATCTCTCTCCTCCATTCACAGAGAGAGAAAACACGGGGGCGGGCTTCACAGTGACTGATCACTGTGATAGCCAATCAGAGGCTATCATGAATGAATGAATGATTTGTATAGTGCTGCAAATGCGAACTGAATCGCCTCAAGGCGCTTGTCCGGTCCTGTTGTCCTGCAATCATAGGGACTAGGTGACTTGGAGTCAGGAGTTCTGAGTCCCGATTGTTAGCCCGGCGCTTCCGCTGAGACACCGGTCTCTGTGCTGAGAGCATGCTGTGTGGCGTGCTCCTAGCACAAAGGGAAATACGCAAATATGGGGCCCCAGGGAACAAAGCCCAGTCCAGTGGGGCCGAATATTTGTGTGCGCTCGGCATGAAGGGGGTCAAGGAAAAGGTTGTAGTTTGCTTTTGCACTGCATTTAACGCTATACTGTTAAAGGGTTTGTTCACCTTTTCAGAAAAAATTAAAAGATGAACAAAGATTGTACATCCGCCCAACTACCCCCGGTCCCTGCTGTACCCCTGTGGGTGATGAGCTGTCAGTGCTTATGCAACTGGAATAACAGTTCGGAGATTTGAAATCCCAGCTCTTCTCTATTTTCTTTCTGCCGCCCTTCCAGGATGGGTCAGAGCAATGCTCTGTGCTGGTGTTGACGAGTCACAATCACTCTGATCTGTCTCTGAAACTCTGCAGAAACAAAAGGGAAAAGAGTGGGGATTTCAAATCCTCAGACTACTACACTGGCTGCATGGGCACAGCTCATCACCCACAGATGTAAGTACAGTGGGGACTGGGGGTAGAAAGGGTGTACTGTACAGCGTTAGTTCACCTTCTCATTTTTTATGGAAAGGTGAACTTACACTTTAAGGCAATGCAGATACAAATAATGCTCAGCAGAGTTCTAGGGTTGCCACCTGTCCAGGATTCACCCGGACAGTTCGGGTTTGGAATCATGCGTCCGGGTTTCAGACTGCCTGAAACCCGGACACATTATTTAGACTGGACTATGGCTTCCCAGCAGGGTTGCTGGCTGCAGTTGTCTAAGCTGAGTGTGTCTCACACTCTTTAACACTGCCCAAAGCCAGGACTAACAACCCCTCCAAACACACACAGACAGGAGAGGAGAGAGGGCGCTATCTGTGCCTCTTAGCCCCCCCCCCCCACCCTTACCCTTCTGTGTCTGCCCACACTCCAACCCCCGGCGCATAACCTCAGAATAGGAACGTAAGTTGGGGCCGGAAATTTGAAGTCCAGCCTCGGATACATCTGGATGAGAGGTGCTGACTGCCAAGGGGTGAGTGAACTCACCATCCATCCCTGTCTGTGACTGAAGTCTCCCCCCTTCTCTCTCCTGCCTCTGAGTGATTACACTAAGGCAAATCAGGGTTCTCAGAGCACCCCTTACATCAGATTCCCCCTTTACACTAGAGGCCACTGTGTTTCCCCTTACATCAGAGTCTTCTTCGTACATCAGAGTTTTCAGTATTCCCCTTAAATCAAGGTTTCCAGAGCATCCCTTATGTTAGAGTTCTCCCTTACATCAGAGTCTGCAGAGTCCCCTGTTACAGTGAAAGGGAACCCTGCGAGTTCAGATGTAAAAGGGAAACTCTGTGGACTCTGATGTAAAGGGGGACTCTTGTTCTTAACTTTGTATGATTAGAAATGTTATTTAATAGCAAAATATATGTATAGTTTATACTATAAAAAATAAAAAAAATTGCTGTGTGCCGCTAAAGTGTTCGGGTTTGACTTGACGAAAAGGTGGCAACCCTACAGAGTTCTATATAATGTGCTTCATAGAAGTTTACTTACTCCTTAGGACTGCTTTAGTCTTGCTTCAAAACATGGCTTTGGACACGCTTTGTTAAAGCTCTCTGAACACCAATCAAAGCCCCTGTCACTAAATAAAATGATTAGCTTCCAGTCCTGTTTACACTTTGACTAGTGTTTAGAGAGCTTTAACAAAGCCTGTCTGGCTTTGTTAAAGCTCTCTGAACGCTAGTCAAAGCCCCTGTCACTACTGTAAATAAAATGGTTAGCTTACAGTCCTGTTTACACCTTGCTTTTGCTTTGCTTCGGCTTCCCTTTAAAAATTATACCCCATGTTGCTTTAGTGAAACTTCAAAGCCTCCATAGAACTCTATGGCAAAGCTCGCTTGAAGCACCTGTGGCTTTGAGAGGCTTTAATTCAGCTTTCGCTTCCCTTTATTTTGGAGAAATTGCAGGCATGAGATAGTGACACGCACACACAGGGCATCTGCCAAGCTTCAAAAGAGCATCACCGAAGCATCACCAAAGCTTCATTGTAGCACCACCGAAGTTTCATCAAAGCACCACTGAAGTATCACAAACACGTCATAAAAGCATGTTGAAGCAATAGGCTCCTTAATGTGTGTTGAAGTTAAAGAAAGTGTAAATGAGCCCTTAGGCTCAAGGTTTTTTTACCTTCGTGCATTCTATGCATGACGGTAAACAACCTTCTGTGTGCAGCAACCCCCAGCCCCCCTAATACTTTCCTGAGCCCCACCTCGATCCAATGATGTGCACAAGAGCAGCAGCTCTCTCCGGTCTCTTCTTTCTCATTGGCTGAGACGGGTACCATTGGGAGGGACCAGGAGCGCTAGCTGGGAACCTGAGAAGTGGAGGATCAAGGCTGCTCTGTGTTAAACCACTGCACAGAACATGTAAGTATGCCTTTGATATCACTTTAAGTACATTTCTGTAAAGCTGGCTTTATACCTGTAGAATTTCATTATAAAACTGTAGTTTGCAGAACGTTCATTTGATTATCTAATGCCGCGTACACACGACCGTTTTTTTTCCGTCGGAATAAACTCTTTTGCCGCGTACACACAATGTTTTTTCTGTTGGAATAAACTCTGACGTTTTTTACAACGGAGTTCCGACAGAGTTCCGTTGAAACTGTCTTGCCTACACACGATCACACCAAAGTTCGGTGACGTACAACACGTACGACGGGACTAGAAAAAGAAGGTTCAATAGCCAGTAGCCAATAGCTGCCATCTCGTACTTGCTTCAGAGCATGCGTCGTTTTTGGTCCGTCGGAACAGCATACAGACGAGCGGTTTTCCCGATAGGAATTGATTCCGTCAGAAATATTTAAAGCATGTTCTATTTCTAGGTCCGTCAGAATTTTCTAAAAAAAAAAAAGGCCAATGACGCCCACACACGATCGGAATATCCGATGAAAAGATTCCATCTGACTTTTTCTGCCAGAAAGTCCGACCGTATGTACAGGGCATAAGAGTTAAAGGGTTACAAATTTGACAATCGGTTTTGACCAGAGCAAGGGAAAAAATGCAAAAAAGGATGGAAAATTTTTGTCAAATCTAATGGGAACAAACACATTTCTAAGCATTGAATTCACTCCTGCCCAAGAAAAATCTTAGCTAGTCTTGTGCACATTCACGTTATTCTGTTTGTTCTATGAAAATGGAGACATTGGCATGATGCTCAAACGAGAAGTCCTTCAAATTTAGTAAAGTCCATGAAGGCACCATTGAATGGTCAGACAAGTGATTTTTATACCTTCTCATCCAAATTAAATTTTACGGGTGTAAGACTAGCCTTCGAATGCCACAACGAGAAAATTCCCCATGGTGGCAAAATACTAGATAATTAGAGATGATCTTTTTCGTTTAAAGTGACATGATTCGCTTCTAGCGTAACAGAACTCTCAGCCACAAGCCTGATTCTCAATTGCTTTTCACAGCTGTAGGTTGCATATTGGCAATGAAGTCAGTAAGATGAGAGAAGGCTTAGCTGGGATTGCTGCCTGGAAGTTTGGCAGTGTGGCGATATGCGCTGGGCTGGTTTGACTGGCTGCTAAA